>JANBPU010000047.1:0-98829 GCA_027575805.1 Mycoemilia scoparia | reverse complement strand
CACTAGTAAAACTGGACATCTATTTGGCTTTGATAGCCCCTATAATCTTTGGCCACCAAAAGTCACCCTTCGAAAATCATGATCCATATGGTTAAAGTTCACAAGGTCTTAGGCAAAATGGGATTCCAGGAGTTGCATATGGAATAGCAGATGATTGGGCCAAAATCTGATGAGGGCCCATTTCTGCTTACCATAGATTTGATTCCAAGTGAAATCGTACCATATTTGCCTCACAAATATTCATAGTATGGATTCACAATTTTGCATCCTCGATGCTCCTCCGAGCCCAATTGGAGTTGTGATTATGAGTCTTCCTCTGATTGTCGATCCCACTTTGAGTCAAGTTAGATGTTTTATAGAAATATGAAACTTGTTGTCATCTACTCATGCAATGTGTGGCATTTTGGGCCTGGATAATATATCTCGGCAACTATTCGAATAGGGTTTGTCAAAAGGCGTGGCATGGGTCCCTACCATACCTTTGTGCACGTGGTGAGGTTGGACTATCAGACTGATCTGATGGGAATGCCATGTTGGGTGGGTAGGGCAACCAGCGTGGCCCTTTGCAAAGAAAATTGTGGATACATAGGTTCGAGCATGGTTTTGTGTAGAACTAAGATCCGGATTTGATGGGTAAGCATACCAGTTGGGTGGGTTTGGTATTCAAAAGAAACAAGCGGATCGATGGCTGAAATGTGCCCCATCAACTTAGCTTGGCTCACAAGACAGCAAATAATGGCAAATAATAGGGTCTGCTAGCATGCCTTCAGAGACTGGCAAGCTATCACAGCGTTGGGGAGCCAAGGGTATCCGTGTGTGTGCGTGTTGATGCACAGTGTCTTCTACTTAACATCTCTGTGTTGGCATGTGGGCTCCCCTTTCTTGGAAAAGACCAAAGTTGTTACATTTATAAAGCCATGCTGTCCTTTCCAAGATGTTCATCTCCCTCTTCTTACAACATATCCAGCTATAGGTACATCTTTCTATATTATATTTCCTACTCTTTCAAGTTTTTCCTTTACTTCACCTTTCTACGCCCCGTTCTGCTATTCACTGATTATTTCGAGCCAAGCAGCCAAGGATATCTTTACAGAGATTTCGATAATCTTTAGTGACACATCTGTTATTCAAACCCATTTGGCATTTCACAAAATTCTCGGCGTGTGATATCTGTGTCGTCTAAAACCGAGTCGGATAGAGGTATTAGATACTCTACAAATATTCACCTTTGGATCCTCTTGCCCAGCACCTGTATTGCTGATGCCAACATTATATCTGCTTTATCTAGTAGGAGCCCAGTTGAGCCTTCACATAAATACATAACATCTTTCGCTCAGCATTCTCTTCTCTGCTGCCAGAGAAAACCATTAACATCTATTTAATACAGCACTACATCCAATATTCTAAATTGGATAAAGGTCGCTAAACCATGTCTAACAGCAGACCCGAATCTCACCTCTCTAAAGGGGGGCAGCCCCATCACAGGGCCTACCTCAGGAATAATGAGCTCATAATTGAACCCATAGATAGAACTAGTACTAATCAAGGGAGTAATCGTGAAAATGTTAGTGTCAATGTGTCTCGTGTCCATAGCAAGAGCAATGTTGATGGCTTTGAAGACAATCTTCACAGAGCATCCTCAACGGGAAGGCCAAACACGCTCCGTGAGTCTGTTTTTACAACTCATACCTCTGCCCACGACACCGTTCATGTTGAGCTGGAGAGGGTTCATACCAGAGGTATCGTTGAGGACTTTATCGATCCTAAAGAAGAGGGCATTTCTCCAACCAGGGATTTCCAAACATTTCTTGGTCACTATACTGCCACCCATACCCTGCCACTATATGGCCTCCGCAAATACTTTTCTGAATATGTGGCCGAGTTTTTTGGAACTATGGTCCTTATCACCTTTGGCAATGGTGTAAACGCAACCACTACATTCAACACTACTAATTTGCAATCTGGTTACCTCACCGTTACCATAGGGTGGGGTCTTGCCCTGACCTGTGCTTTGTATGTTTCTCTTGGCGTGTCTGGTGGCCACTTGAACCCTGCAGTTTCGTTTGCTCTTGCATTGTTTGGTAGATTCCCATATCGCAAGCTCGTTGGATACTGGTTGGCCCAGATCTTGGGTGCTATTGTTGGTGCGGCCAATGTTTTTGGTCTGTTTCATGCGCAGTTCAATGCTTACGATGGTGGCAACCGCCAAATTACTGGACCCCAAGGCACTGGCGGCATCTTCTTCACCCTCCCTCAGGCAGATAACTCCCGTGCTCAGTCAGTGTTTTCTGAAATTCTCAATACTGCCCTGCTGATGGCCGTTATTTTGGGCGTTAACGATCCGCGAATGACCCCTGCAGAAGGGTACAAACCAATTGCAGTTGGCCTCATTGTTATCACCATTGGTATGTGTACCGGATTTGTAAGTGGATATGCTATCAACCCTGCTCGTGATTTTGGTCCAAGAGCGTTGACTGCCATGGCCGGCTGGGGAAAGTATCCCTTCACAATCTACAGCCACTACTTCGTCATCCCTCTATTCTGTCCATTCGCTGGTGCGGTTCTTGGCTTCGCTTTCTACGAGTTTTTCATCGTCCCCCCCGAAAAGGATAATGTCACTGTTACCCAAACCATTGAAGGGGAAGATGGAGGAATAGAAGGAATAGATCAGGCAGGAGAGGAAGAAAAGGTATGACCATCTTACCACAATCCAGCTTAGTATTGGTAGTGTCTATTGCTGCACATTTTACAGCTTTCTCATATCATATTTTTAATTTACGGGCCCTAGTAACGCCACACAATAGCTCCTTTTTGCTTTATCAACATCATCACATTATTACATTAGCCATCAACATCATTAGTACTTGGATAAAATAAAGATCTCATCATAATGACACTACTGTGAATCGTGACATGTTAAAAGCCTAGTCATCTCACGAAGCATGATCCGTGCTATCATTCTTATCATCCAGTGTTGATATCGCTATGTATACACGGTATATTCATTGTTAAAGGTGTTGCAATATTGTTAACAATAAGGAAATCGAGCTCTCAAATTCATGATGCAGACACAGGTTTCAGGCTCAAGCCTAACTGTATTCTTGATATGTGGATCAGACAATGTTAGTTTTAATTTACTTTAAGGTCACGCATATAAAGCCATGCGATTGTGGTGGCTCGGTTTTGTATTTTATAAAGCAATGCATGAGCTAATATTGGCTTATTATTCATTTACGCAGAGAAAATTTGGTTAGTTTATTGTTAAAATATTCTTTTATAAAGAAAGATGCTTCTAGTAGCAGCTCTTAGCAGGTCCCCCTAATGATGAAAATAAATCTATCTTGATGCAAAAGATATGGATTTGTATGGTGCCAGTAAAGCAGTTTTCTATTAGAATATTCCTGTAAAATAGACACCACTAGAAATAAAAAAATACAGCCACGATAGCTGGAAACCGCAAAGTCTGTTGTTGGGCTTCAATATTATTCCCCCAAATCTTGGCTACATAGTGATATGGGAAGTCACATACATGTGATGTGCTACCTCAGCATTCATTGCAAATTTTGAAGCCCAAGTAAGCTAGTTCAAATTAAACGACATACAGATTTGTGTTTTTAAAAAGTATCTGCAATGTCAAAATGGCACCAACTCAAATATCCAGCCTTCTAGAAGCGGGATTGTTTTTATAATCTAAAAGTATATTTGGGGGGCGGTGACTAGCCTTGATCCACATTATGTAATGCTTAATCCAAATGCGAAAAGCGAATGAGGTGGTATGCTTTGAACACTATTGGCCATGGTTGTCCATCAATGGTGGACCTTTACGGTGAGTTCCTTGAATTTGTTGGAGTGACTCTCAGTGGCCCAAGAGGCGCATATGCGGGTATTCTTCCAAATGGAAGGGAAAAGACCTGAGTCTTAAGCACAATGCCATGATTTGTCAAAGCTGGCTTTTTCCTTTTTCCACGTATGACTTTGACAAGGACATAATGAATCGGGCATCTTCATAGATCGATGATCGCTGCAACAATAAGGTCCCCGAGTTTCAAGATTTCAACCAAATATATGTTGTGCCTTTCTTCTCTCCTCCCCTCTGCTATCATATACAAGCTAGTTTGGGGGAGGGGATATCGATGACCATACTATGCCTGAATAATGATTGTTCCCCATAACTCAGTGCGCAAAGTGCTGCATTGACCACCTCTAGCCTTACTTTTTATGCTCACACGGCCTGGCCATGTGTAAGCAAGCTGGCCTTGATTTTGCTGGAAGCGCAGCACAAGTATATTGCTTTGCCAAATAACGGATAAAATGTGATAATTGGTGGCTTGAGTATATAATATGGGGTTATAAACCTTTTGGCAATATAGTAGCTTGGCAGGGGTGCCGAACGAAGCCCCATAGGCCCGAGAACACAAGAAATTGCGGGACTATTTTGCTTGGACGACTAGAAGTGCACCTCAAAATAGGGGAATAAATATTCTGGCTAAAGGGGTAAATGGCATCCTATATAAATTGACCATGTTGATCAGGCTTTTCATAGCCAATGATGATATATTGCCTCTTTAGATCTACATCTTTTGCCACGCTTGCCACCCAACAATCATTACCACACCAACACCAAGTATTCTGAGTAGTTTTATTACATCACTAGAAGGGCCGTAAGTAAAGCACCCTTTTCAATTCAAGATACTTGCTACTTCATATTCACGCTCTTTATTTCTTCATCTTTATTGTATCATCACCTTATTATTCCAATACTAAAGATACTCTCTAAAAGCTTGACAGAAAAGACAAAATAGGAGCTTTGGTGTGGGGATAAAACACACGATCTAAAGGCCTTACTATATTTATGACTAGCGTACATAGTGCCTAATATATCGGTAGCCGCAAGTACAATTGAATGCCATCATTGTTCAGATCACTGAGGGAAACAGTAAAGACATATGTCCAAAGAGCCACGGGTTTCTACGAGCGCCGCCGCTTGTCCTTTGAGAAGCGGCTAGCGAACTTGAATAGGAGAAGATTTATCCACTACATAAAGACGGTTTTAGCTCTGTATTCATGTGGGCTTCTCCTGGTATTCCCATCAATATCCAGAGCTCTAGGGTCCAGTTTTTACCTGGCCTTTCTCACAACCAGCGCCTTGCACCCAGGAAGGACAATGGGTGCCCAGATACAGCTGACTTTTGCCATGACCATCATAACAGGACTGACTACTGCTTATCTCACGATATCTCAGGTGATCGTGTGGTCAATTGCTTCTAACCCAAGGTATTCGTATCCCTCCGGTCCAAGGATATACCGTGCTGTGGCCCTGGCTCTTGGGTGCTTTTTGTTATCTACGGCACGTGCATATAACCAAAAATACCAATCAATTTTCAACATGCAGGCATTTCTGCTGTTTTCCAATCTCACCATCTACCGAGATACTAGAGAATTTACCTTGAATAATCTTCCTAAGGCAGTGGCATCGCTGTTTTTGGGAACAGGTATTGCGCTATTTTGGAATATGATAGTGCCAGATACATCAAGTCGGATTTTAGAGTAAGTATAGATGATGGAGGCATATTGGCCGATGGAAATATTTTCTGCTGCTACTGCTCGAAAAAGTAGGCGATCTTTTACTAACGTCTTTTTTATCTATACTTGCATCCTAGGAACTCAATGAAAAAGACATTGGGTGTATTCCTTGATGGAATGAATCAATATAAAGAATGCCTGGACAGACTGTCAGAAAATGACTGGCCTGAGCCAGACAGCTTCGACGATGCCAGTAAAAATATAAGAAGCGAGCTCGAGTCTTTGGGCTCGGCAATCGGAAATGCAAGATATGAAATATCGCTTAGCAGATATTCCCCGAAAGACTATAAGCTGATATTCAAGCATATGAGCACCATGAGTACAAGCTTTAGTGGTATATGTCTGCCGTTCTTCATTGGAAGAGGGTTCATGCAAATTGATGCTTCCATAGGGGGGTATGCTGACGAGCAAAATGTGTCGCTATCTCCCAAGCTTGCTCCATCTCACAAGAGCGCAGTCAGCTTTAGGGATGATATTCCAAAGGATGGTTCTGGCTCCAAGTCATTTACCGGATTTCTGGACTCAAGTAGTGTACACTCTTTGAGGCAACTCATACTTTCTCGAAGACATCACAAATCAAAGACGCAGCCTATGCACACAAGGTTTCATTCAGAAGAACCAGAAAGTCATGTTGACGAGGAGCCCGCTTCCCATACTGCGCCACCCACGAGTTCACAAGGCTCCAAGGACTCGCAGTCAACTTCTAGCTCAGACATCTCTATAGGCGCGTTATTCATCACTCCCAGCCGCGAGAAAGGATCAGCTTCTAAAAGCGACTCCCCAAATCGTGGCAGGGAAAGCTCTGAAAGCAGTGGCTCGAGTTCCAGTGAAAAGCAAAAGAGACATTTTCCTTGTATCCTTTACATCCAGCCGCCTCCTGAAATCCTCGACTCCCAGCCTTCAGCGTCACATTTGGAAATTGAAAATCTGCTACTAGAATCTATACCAAGAATGGACAAGCTCCTTAAAATCACTATAGATAGCATCAATGTCGCAAGAGACGAATTTAATGAGGTTAGGTCTAGAAATCCTCTGGTAATTCTACAGGTGATAGCTTTTGACTTATTTCGCAACGTATTCGGCACACCAGAATTTCTTCATAAATGGTCGTTTTTTTCGCGCAAGTCACCAAGAGACTCTACAGACGATGGCTACTTTGGTCCAGAGGGCCTCTTTGAAAGCCACAATCTCGAGCAATTTCTATCACGTGACGTCCACGGATCACAGTTCATAAATACTGGGATCTATGCGACATCAACGAGGGGTCTTTCCTATGTCCCTACATCGTCTAGACACATTAATATAAACATTGCCAGGACAAGAAGTCGAGGTAGATTGGACTACATGACATCACTGGAACGACTAAAGCTGGCACGTATTAAATTGAAAAACGAAATAATTACTTTTGAAAAGACAACCGGGTTTTTCATTGGGG
The DNA here is from genome assembly GCA_027575805.1 of Mycoemilia scoparia. Lineage (NCBI taxonomy): Eukaryota > Fungi > Kickxellomycota > Kickxellomycetes > Kickxellales > Kickxellaceae > Mycoemilia > Mycoemilia scoparia. The sequence continues at coordinate 91,811 of JANBPU010000047.1, read as the reverse complement.
AACTGTTACGCCACCAGAGCAGAGTCGACATGCAAACCTACGAATGTCTGACCATTTTCCATTCCCTGAACTTCAGTTTGCGTGAAAACGCAAAGTCGGTCCTCAAGTTCCTGGAGTTAGAGATCAAGCTGCAGCTCAAGCGTGAAGATACATGGAAAGTGTGGTTCCCATTGCGCAAATCAAAGATCTTTAGAAAGAAAACAGACCTGCGCACCCACAGAGAGCATGAGGAGTTAAGAGAGCGGGAAAACATCCACGGAATTTTATCTGACGACGAAGAATATGAACAGTACCTTGGCCAGAATACTGAGGAGGATAAAGGGAGAGGAGGGGGAAGAAGAGAGAGCTTTTTCAGAAATATTGGTACAAAGGCTTACAGGCAGGTTACTGGAAGGCAGGGTGATTCTCCACCCCTACAAACGCCCCCCATTATATCTTTGTCCAATACTAAAGGGTGGACAGAAATCATTGAGTCTCCATCTTTAAATGATGGTTCTGAGAATCATAATCAGGAAAAAGAAAAGAGTCAGGAAGAGAACGCAAATATGATTAAAGCACAAAGGTCGGGAAATAAAGAAAAGGGTGGTAATACAGAAGGTCTTCGAAACAGAGGAAGGCCGCCATCATCGATCAGAAATCCATCAACTCTCTCAATTCCATCAGACACAGAGCCCAGAGCAGCCTACAAACTGATAACCAGAATTTACTTGAAAACAACTGTGGTAATGTACAAATTCCTCTTGTATTTTGACGAATGGCTGGCCCGTGACGAAACAAAATATTCCATAAAATACACAGTTGCTATCATGGTATGGGCGATATGGGCATACCTTGAGTTCTCCAGGGGATACTATCAAAGACACAGAGGAAACATTTTGCTTCTTGCAACATCAACTGTTTTGAACCAGTCCGCTGGTGCTAGTCTATTTTTGGGCATTGATCGTATTCTGGCCACAATTGTTGGTGCTGGCTGGGCGGTTATTTCATACTTGAGCTCCAACCAGGGTGAGCTCTACGGAGTAGCCTTCGTTTTCCTTGCAATATTTGCTGTTCCCGCCCAGTATGTTGCTATATACGTGCCTGACCATGCGTCTGCCATTCCTAGTCTTTATGTCGCCTTCATTTCGGTATTTTATGGAACTATTAGTAGAACAAGTGTCTTGCCAATTCTTCAAGCTGCCTTGGGTAGATTTATTTGCAATCTTATCGGTGTTGTGTTTGCCATCATCGTTTCGTGGTGGATATGGACATTTCGGTCGAGGACACATGCTCACCAGCTCCTGGCTGAGATGTTTGACTACATTGGTGCCATGTTAGCACAGCTACACTCAATGCAAATTGCTGGGCATGAGTATGAGGAGACGTTCCAGAGATCCTTGGCAGAGCTTGACCGCGTGTCCGAACGAATGCTAGTCTCCATAGCTGAAGTCAAAGGCGCAATATCGAATGCTGAAAAGGAGCCTAGTCTCCATGGGTCATTTGATACTGATTTACACTTAGACCTGGTAAAATACATGGAAATGGAACGGGAATCCATTCTCAATGCCGCTAATGCCGCCAAATATGTTCGTGCCGAGATGACAAGAATCGAAGTTAGAAGTACTGGTAGACTTCGTCGTGATCTTCTGGCCTCAGTCCTTGTATATAGTCACTTGATGGCTGGATCGCTACGGTCCGGGCATCCACTGCCACCCTATTTGCCAGATGTAAGACAGGCGCGACTTCGTCTGACTAATGTTGCTCGCAAGCTTTGGTTAGCCACGGGCAATGAGGCCAATATTAACCATAGTTCTCTAAGAATCTGGGCATTGGCTACTTGGCAGATCAGTGTGCTTCAGAAAAACGTCGGCGACATAGTATCAGCTATTGTTGGAGTCGAGAGATACCATGAGATCGACTTTGATGAAGAAATTATAAACAGAGCGGAAACCGTTATGGACCTTAGCAACCTTGCATCGGTCCAAACATTCCAGAGCCACGAAAGCCCCAGCCCAAGTCCATTTGCTTCTCCGCTTATTAGTCCAACTGGTGGCGGTGGCGGTGGTGGTGGCTCTGGTGCAGGTGGATATTTTGAGCAAACACCAAGAAGGTCGGGATACGATACCTCAAGAGCAGGAAGGCATATAGATCCCTTCTATCATCATCAAAACATACCCGAGAGTGTTACAACACCTACCCTGGACTCATTCAATTGTGGCGTGGAAAGCTGGTACTACCGGGTAGGACACGATTTCAGTACATATAATTTAACAGGCAGAACTAGAGCCCTCAGTGTAATTGGAACACGTCGTCCCTTGACACTGAGTAACATTTTTCCAAGCCATCTTCCGTCAGTTCATGCTGGATCTTTGTCTATCAGGAGTCATTTCAGACAGAGGCGTAAAAGATAAGTAATAACTTATTTTGTGCATATATCTAAGTATTTTTATACAGATGCCTATATTTAATATTATCTTTTTAGAGTTTTTTAATTGTATGAATGTCAAAATACACCAATACATCTAGTTCAATTTATGCAATACTAGTGTTTGGAATGATTTTATTAGTCAAAAGACATTTTAATTGACTTTAGTGGCAATGTATGACACATTTATGTAAATATAACCCTTATCCACCATCTCACTGTCAGCACCAGCATCCTCATCATAATTATCTTCGTTTCTGCTAGTACTTGATATAAGGATGTCGTTGTAGGGTTAGTTTGTGATTTGGATAAATGTGTTTACAAGTATAAAGAGTAATAGACAAAGAACTAGTGTTGAGAATGGCTGGGATGTATTGTCACGAAGTATATTCCATGTAGGATCGCTTTTCTAAACAAATTATTTGATGGAAGCTTATAGGTTAATAATTCGATGTGCCATAAATATATATAATGAGATTAGACATGACTTTATGATATACTTTTATGACAGTTCTGCGCTTTGATCCCTCAACCCATCCATTTGCATAAATAGTTCGTTGATGTTCGGTAGGATTGTTAATTGCCATTGTTACAAAATGATGTGCAGAAATATTAATGAATGCTTTATATATTTGAACAATACAAGTAGTGGACAGGCATTGCTTTATTTGAAAAAATCCCTAGGCATAAACTCATATTGCTTACTCTTTGGTAGGATACTATGGGAGGGGGCAGAAAACTGGATTTTCTTTTCACAAAATTTCATTTCATTTTGAGTATTTTATTAACCACCTTCTAATTTAAAAAGTATAATCTGGTTACACCCTGATGTGATGTTCTTTGAAATACATGCTTCATAAAATAAGTGCCCAGCCTTATCTCCAAATTTGAGTTTAAGCTATTTCTCTATAAGAGGTTTACATATTAATGAACAAGTCCTTTGTGCTATGATACAACAATGGGTGGTTAGGAACTACTTATAATATACTTCACCTGTGTTTCGGTACATCCACGTCCTTACATTGCTGACATCATATAATATCAAATTTTCTTATCCCAATTAAACTCATTGAGATTGAAGTGTACTCTAGATAGATGTTGGTATATATTACAAGGAAATACACATTCACATGTGCATATGCAACATAAAAAAGCAGCATCTATAAACTCTGTTGATGAATTTGTTATAAACAAAAAATAGTATAAATACACAACACTATATATGGATTATTATTTTCAAAGGGTTAATTTTTACTAGTAGGCTAGTTTTAACTTGCATACCGACCAGCCTATATTATTGTTTATACTCCCCCTTTAGCCCTTCAAAAATAACTGCCCATATGGGCAATAATTTTTGAAGGGTGAAAGTTTACTAGTAAAACTGGACATCCATTTAGCTGTGATTCCCACTATAATCACTAGTCTCCAAAATTCACCCTTCAAAAATTATGATCCATATGGCCAAATTTCACTAGTGATCAGATGTGAAATGGGCAGAAATGGGTCCTCAGATTTTGGCCCAATCGCTAGCCATTCCATATGCAACTCCTGGAGACCCACTTTTGCCCAAGGGCTTGTAACCTTTTGACAAACATTTCCTTACAATACATTCAAATTTATAAATGGAAAATGCATACTAATTTAGGATAATAGATATGGGACCTGTGAAAAGGATGAATAAGTAAAGCAATTTATGCGCTTGAGCATCAAATCATACTATGCTATAAAAATTGTATTTTTTGATTTGTTGGATTATTTTATTTTTATAACACAATTTATCTTAACATTTAATGACGTAAATTGTGCTCAACAAATAAATGTTGCTACAAAACCGTGTGCTCGCCCTGGTGATATCGCTGTAAAGCATGGGTATTTATTAATAGACCGTGCGATGAAATGTCTGAATAAGAAAAAAGCATTATACGGTGATGTTTTTTAAATAGTGGCAAGCTTGGCATATGGGTGACTATTTTTGAAGGGTGACCATTTACTAACAGATGGTGATCGCTCATTTGGCTGTAGTTCCCCCTTTAATCGTTGGCCACCAAAAGTCACCCTTCAAAAATTATGATCCATATGGGTAATAATTTTTGAAGGGTGAAAGTTCACTAGTAAAACTGGACACCCATTTGGCTGTGATTCCCCTATAATCACTGGTCCCCAAAATTCACCCTTCAAAAATTATGATCCATATGGTCAAAGTTCAGTTGTGATCAGGTGCGAAATAATAGAAATGGGCCCTCATGTTTTGTCTCAATCATTAGCAATTTGATATGCAACTCCTGGGGACCCACTTTTGCCTAAGGGCTTGTGGAATTTGTCAATATGCAGACATAAAACAGCCCCAATTTACTGCTTGAAGAGCAATTTGTCCAAAAAAACTCGTGTGATATCTAGACATATGGCATAAAAACACACACCAACTTGTTTCTATGTAGCAAACCAGCTCAAACATGAATAGAGGAAGTGTGTGGCACTACTTTCCTATAGTTGGATTATAATATTTATGTATAACCAAAGTATTGTGTTGATACATCAGGTAGAAACACGATTTTGGAAGGTGGAAGGGAAAATTACAATGAATTGAGCATGGTTTAAGGAAATCACACCCAGTTAGATTGTTTAAGCCAATAAATATTGACTCCTACCAAGTACATATATAAAAAGAAATCGTGTCTCAAGTGTGGATTGTTGTCAATATTTGTTTCGCCACACATCTCTGTTAGCCACGGTATGTGTCCAAAAGCGTAGAAAACAAAACAAAGTACGCCACATCCAGAAAATACATACGTGGTCAAAACTGACGCATCAGAAGACAGAATGTGTTGAGGAAATCCACGTATGAACGCTCATAACGAAAATACTGATATACCCATCCGAGTTTGAGTGCCCAATAGGAAATATCAAAGAGATCGAGAAAAGAGCAAGACGTGACAAAACTTAAAAGCAAGCATGACCAAAAGATTGACAAGTGTATTATTAACAACATCTCATGACGTATCGCTTTGGTAAAGTTGCTCCACTTCAAAAAGTGTTTGACTTGGCATATTTGAGGAATTTTGTCATAAACTGATTGTCATGTAAATATCGGGCCACACCTCCAATTTGCTTGGATTCTGACATAGTATGCTCGGTATAAATATGTTAACTAAGAAAACAATATCTAGAAGAAGCGAGGATGCTCTTTAACTATGAAGAATCAAGCCGTGTCAATGAAATACATGAAATGACCATTTACCATCGAATTCCCAAATGTCAGCACAAGACTAGTCATGCTTACCATATTGTGACTTGCCTATCTGAAATAACCATATTTGGAAAGATGAGGGAATCCGTTTAATTTTTACTGTGTGATGTAAGTCTTTACACATCAAAAGTCAGATCTAAAAGAAGGATAACAGAAGTTTGAATGACACTGTAGGGATGTGTGGCATGGCACATAAACTGTGGCTTCATATATTTTGGCCCAACCAGTAGCTAAAAAGTGCTGGCATTTATATCACGGATACTAAATCGGAATTCTTGTAACACATTCCAACTCTCCGTCAGGCTTTACAGTTGAGAAAGAGTGGCTATAGTAGCTTATCAGCCATTTCGCACATCTTTTTGTAAAATAGAAATCGAGGTGCTACAACCCAAAAATCTGTGCAACTATAACTATACGATTAAGGATTTATGGCTGCTTATTATCACTCGCTCTAGCACGTGCTTAGTTCTAACGTCATTTGGTAAACTCTTTAGCTTTCCAGGAGCAGTAAAATAATGTACTGTTTGATATAATTTCTAGTGTCAAATGTGGATCTATTCATACTGATATTTCCAATGGCATTTGTGCATTTGAGCTAGTCATAGCATCGCTCTACCCAGAGCGTTAACCAAAGTCAATACGGAATGATCGTTATTTTTAAAGGCTTTGGCACTTTCTTGGCAGCTCATAACTCCATTATTTGGGTGAATTTCGCTTCTTTTTGTATGATACTAAATGGCTGTATTTTGATCATGACCAAAGCTCTGATGATAAATATCTGATATCATAAATCCAGCAGTAAAATGCTATCCCTATCAGTATAAAGCACTAGTAGTCACGTTTGATGCAAAGAAAGAGCCTAAAATTAAAAAATCATCCAGCCAATCATAAATTTATGATTTAAAATCATATGACCAATTTGCAGTATTGCCATACATACACAGTTCAATTTCAAGGATCTCGCATCTTCAAAATGTTGACGATAGTAGAGACTGCAATGTGTTCTTCTATTTTTCGGTCATTGGCTAGCACCAAAACTTTTTATGCATAGCGCTAGCATATCTAATTTACTCGCTTTGTGTACACTAATACACAGAGCAAAAAGAAATAACTTTGTGTTGGAATATAGGCCTCACCCAACAATATACGCCCAATGAATCCTTAAATACAGCCCTGATAACCCCCATCAGGGGTGGTCACTCATTTGGAATAGTGGTTATAGCGGTGTTCTAACACTTTGAAACAACACATCGGGAGTATTCGTTGTGTTGCTATGAGTACACGTCTAAGTCACTGTAATACCCTCCCCACTTTATCTCGATTGTTTAAACATATGGATCATGATCTTTGAAGGGTTTCTTTTGGTGGCCATCGATTATAGGTACAATTGCAGCCAAGTGAGTGTTAACAGTCTATTAGCAAATGGTCACACTTCAAAAACAACCACCCATAATCCAAATATTGGCTATTTATGGAAACGGAGCTCAGAACGATTTACCTTACTTTAGAGCTGCATTGTTTGAACTTGGAGCGTGTTCAGGTGATCATACATCACCTATGATCAGAAAAGCCTTGGCTGCATGTTGTAAGTTGTGGCCAACAAGAGGCTATTATAAGTATGGTCAGATCTCACAAGGCCTTAGACAAAATGGATGCCTAAGAATTTCATACTAGTTGGCCTGTGATTGGGCTAAAATCTGTGGATCCATTTCTATTTATCATACATTTGATTCCAACTGAGCCTGCCTATATACATCTTCAAAAAACAACTACTCTCCAAGATAAATATGGAGTTTACGCGATTGTGAGCACTGCCTTGTAGCCATAGTTAGACAAGACCTTTTAATTGAACATACTGATCTTGCAGGGCTTTCTTTAACAGGTACAATATGACTTGCTTGTGAACGCCCTTTCTTGAAGATTTCAATAATGCATTTACAATAATATCATTTGGCGGGTGACATTAGACATTCAAAAGCATGTAACTAAAACATTTTAATATATGGATCATAATTTTCGAAGGGTGACTTTTGGTGGCCAACGATTATAGGGGAAAACACAGCCAAATGAGTGATCACGGCCTGTTAGCAAATGGCTACCCTTCAAAAATAACTACCCATATGACATTAGCAATATTCTCTTCTTGTCATTCAAATTGATTACAGCAAAGCTCGATGACGAATATTCTCACAGGAAATGATGTAGTGGGCTTTTGATAAAGCAAATACACTCCACGTTTCACAAGACTAAACTAGGCCACGTGAGTAGCAGCGGTCACTATTTTCTAGTGGAGGAATTGGTGCATAGACTACTCTGATAAATCATTTGGTTAATATTTTTGTACCGAGACCCAACTTACAATGCAATCCTATGGGTAATTCGTAATATCATGCCATTTTGATGAAAATATCCTCAGACACAGCTAGAAAGCTACTATAGATATATGATTTGGAAAATGTTTAAATCAATCTTGCCATTATGGCTTTATCTCACAACACAACAGACGAAAAATGGGTCCCCAAAAATGTTACCAAAAAATCAAAGTACACATATAATGCAATTATCAATCTTGGTATAACAAATATCAATATGATTATAATAATAGTACTAGCATTGGTATCAGTACTCACCCAAAAGCCTTGAGTCAGTCGTTACCCAAGAATATTGTGCAGTGACGCGCTGCCACCGTACACATTGGATAGTCCAGTATGATGATTATATATATATATATATATATATATACCTTTTGTATTAGACATAAAACAACAAGAGCCAAAGAATAGAGAAAGTGCGACAACTTACTATAAGCTACAAAAAATATAAGAATATATATAGTTTTTGAAATAGATCTATATGTATTATTTTTCATAGAGGGACATGTATTAGAAACACCCATTGGCTTCATTCTTGAAGTGCAAGGCACCGCAATAACTATCATAATTTTTGAATATTTATATAATAATAATTTGAAGCAAAGGCACTGCAATTAAAGGAAAACAAGTAGTTTAGTTGAGATAATACATTATTTGTAAATTATTTTGCTGGGATCCACCTAACCATTGTATAATCGACCAGTTGTGAAACTTGCCACTATTCACAAGATACTCTAAAGCTCATCTATATGATAGACTGCAGTAGACAACATTGGCCTCAGCTTCTAAACAGTTCAACAATAAGCCGTTGTGCAATTGAATACCTAATTACCAGTATTGTTTCAAAGACTCTTGTAAAAGACATGTCTCATTTCCCCTGGTTGATGGTACAAGTGTTGCATATTTCAGGTACATGGGGCACAAAAAAACAATACACGCAAACTTTACCCTACGGGGCTGTGCTTCATCTACACATCGTTAGATTGTCCTTTAACTCACCATCTTTGACTCTGCTAATTGAATTCAAACTATCTACGATCTGCTGGGGCGGTGAAGGTACAAAAGCTGTTGTTGCATTATCTGCAAGAAAGCCAATGACATAACTGTTCATTAAGAGCATACGTGAATATAGGCTTGATTGGGCAAGAATAACAATAATACTTGAAGCAATCATGATGGTTGAGATAAAGATTTTAAAGCTAATTGGTTAATACTATGATCATTAGGAATCATAATGTTCATTTTCCAACATTAATATTACTTTTTTAAATGTGGAAATAAAAAAATTTTTATTAAAAAAATAGTAGAGCAGCAATGTCCTTCAGCACGAGTTTATCATTGGACATGAGAAAATAATATGGCTTTAAACAATCTGCACATTGTTAATTTAGCTTTGTGTGATTCCAGTTTGATTTCTAGAGGCATATAAAACATATACATAAATCGAGAACCTTAACTCAAGACCACACAATACGCCACATCTTTGTTCGATGTATTTTCCTAACTGCTAGTAAAGCACAGTAAAGTGTATACATATGAGTAGTTATTTTTGAGGGGCTAACTTTTACTAGTAGGACAGTTCCATCATGCATATCGGCCAACCTATGTTACCATTGATAAATGCATTGTCATATACAGTATGCATTTAGCCCCTCAAAAATAATTGTCCATATGCTTATCTGTGTCTACACTATAGTGTATAGTTTATATCAAGACAATGTCAGCTATTAATAGGAGCACCAAATAGCAGTAATACGAACATCTGATAACAATCTCTACTTCACCTTTGTCTCCTTCCATTCAAAAAGGAGTAATACCAACTCAAAGCAACATTTATGTTTACCAAATTGTTTGGGGGAGTATTGTTGAATTTTTAAACTCTGGATGTGTTTACATCAAGCAATCCTATCAACGCTATATTGAATTTAATTCAGCTTATTGGTACGAATATGGCCTTTTTATTACTGCATTTATGATTATAGCAAAGTTTGCCAAGCCTTGTCCAAATTTGAGCTAAAATTGGATTCCTTAAAGTAATAGCCAAGTAAATATCTATTATTAGCTCCTGTGCTACTGGTTTTTTGTTTGGTTATGAGCAATATCTTGCACTAACAGCCTTATATAGAAAAACCGCTATTTCCTGAATCAATTATTTAACACCACATTATTTCATATTATCTCCATACTTTCCAAGCAAACAATGTTGGCGGTTTATTTATATTTAATTATTTATGAACATATTTTTATGCTAGCATTTATTTTTGGTAAATTAAAGGTTTGATACATTTCAAAAAGGGTTATTATTTTTTTACTTTAAACACATTTTACCTGTCATAATTTCCATTGGTTTATTTTCAGGGTGACGCTTTCCTGCATACATATGCGTCTATATGACAGATGATATTCTTCTAAAAGTGTACCAGAACAGTACCTACAATACTAGTCTAAACATATATGACTTATGAGTTCCCTTTGCATGGTGGATTGGGAGTATCACTTGGCTCTCTTGAGAAGAGTCACTCGGATGTAAACAATTTATCCAACAATGATACCTGTGTCTTGAACCAATACACTATAAAAATGTAAGGCAAAAAATAAAAAATGCCTAGAAATAATTCTAAAAATCATACTCATATTCACCTCATCTTTATATTTCTTTGTTTTATGCAGAACACCATGTGTATGATGTCTATTTTACAATAACAGCCGCTATTAATTAAGAATAACGACCCAATTCTCTTGGCAAAAAACCAAGCCTGATTTTACTATCAATTTACAGCTATTCATTTTAAAAAGACACTATCATATTTTTGTCTTATATCCGATACTGTTTACAATGCGGACAATATATTGTCCAGCACAAGAAAAATGGAATTGCTTTGTATCAATGCTCATGTGAGTATGTAAAGAAAAATATCAGTAGATCTGCCCATTGATGGCTTTGTTTAAATTCTCTGTTTGTTTACAAAGACTCTTTGACATGAGATGACATTTACCAAAAGAGAATACAGAAAACGCTTGAAATAGTTTCTATGTAAATGCCTTCTTAGCCTATAACATAATATGGAAACTTGTTGATAGTCAACAATGGGCGCCATTGTTATTGTTGTGTTCATAGTGAGGCATATGGATCAGTGCAGTAAGAATAATAAAGGCCCATTGCACTATACATGCCCTGATATTTATAATGATATGTTTGGGGTAGAACAAAAATGGCTAACACAAGTAATGGGTTAAGGAATTTTTATTAACGCACCCGATACAAGTACCAAATTCACTGTTTATTTTGATAATACAGCAAATGGCTGAATCTTGATTTTCATTGTGTCGTTTTTTATTTTTTATACTTGTTTTGCACCTAAGCCGCTTTGTATATTGACAGTCTTTGTGATGCTTATTTAGTCGGTGCTTGACAAAAGAGGACAATTCGCTCTAGGAACTTGGTTAAAACTTGAATTTGTGACTATGACTCTATATATTGGGTGAGGCTTGGAAATCAATGGACTCTATCATTGAGAATGCCAGCTTACTCTGCTTTAGCAGCACTAATTCCAAATCATTTAGGACGATATTGTTTAAAGCATTTCAGTACAAACATAAAAGCCATTATGTTTTTATTGGACCTTTAGGTATCATTCGTGATGTATTTAGATTTCACAAGACCGTAAACTCTTGCTCTAAATCAAATAGTCAAAGTATCAAAAATCCCTCATTAGAAATTCCAAGCGTGTAGATATTTTATAGTATTTTGTAGCACCCATTTTTGCTAAACACTTGTGAGAGCAATAGTGCTCCACACCATATTTATCCCACTCTGATTTAATCAGAACCAATTTTAATGATTGCTTATCAGTAAACAATAAAAACAGTAGATCATTATGAACCTATGGGCTCTCTCTCCCTCTCTCTCTCTCTCTCTCTCTCTTGCTGTTACCTGAATAAATCCTCACAATGTTATACATAATTTGATCAAATGTCAATATACCGGTTTCAATTAAATGGCTACTCTATATTAAGAAAAAGGAAATACCTTTTCTATAATAGCAAGGATAATGCTGAAAAATTAGTAATGAATGACCTAATGTGGATAGCTGGACAATAATTTTGGAAGCGTGAGTGTTTGATTCAAGTAAATTGCATTTGACATAATAGCAGATATTGTTGTGGACCTTTTCATTGTTTCAAGATTGGAGGTATTGTTAGATATGATGTTCTAGGTACTGTGTTTCTTTATTACTCCCTCAAATATAACTTTTTAATACATTGTGCTTTGTGTAATCAAGTGAATAAATGATTTGCACATGGTTTTGAAATCCATTTCAGACAAGGTCCTTTATTGGTAAAATTCAATTATATATTATGACAAAAAGCAGAGTCGTTGATAAGTACAGTGTGCGAATCTATATCATATTTATCAATTTATAATTGACAAGCAAATGAGTTACAGCAATCAAAGTTACTCGAATGTGTTGAGGCCTTCATATCTGCATTCTTCAAGTTACCTCAATGCAAGTAGCTGTAACGATAACTACACAACCACATTAATTTGTAATAGGAATCCCAACAAAGACAAAGAAGACCCCAACTGATATGCAATGTCTCATTAGCTAAATCTAGAGTCACTTGGTCACTATGCCGAGTTATAGTTGCATTTATGGGGGAAGAAGACTTTTTTGTAGAAATAATTAATGATCGTCATGGAAAAACATCATAAAGAAGTAAAGTTTTCTACAAAGTACTTGATCGTCGCTTTGTTAGGCAGTGCAAAGGTCTTTGAGAAAAAGTGTCCCCAAATCTGTTTTTGTAAATCTTTGAGTAGGGTGGTAGAGATATTAGAGGCCAAGGCCCAACAAACCCATGTTAGTAATTCTTGTAGCAAAGCAGTTTGTACCTAGTTAGATCTACGAGATTAAAAGTGGCTCCAAGTGGGAATTAATTGTTGTAAGTTGTGAAACATTGAGTGTAAAGATATCCTCAACCTGGCAACCTTTCTTCACATATATAGATACACACGCAAAGAAAATGCACAAAAATTATTATCTATAAGGGGTCAAATGTACCAGTGAAAGCTTTGATAATTTTGGCAAAGTGGTTATAACAATGAAAGGTCGAGTAAAAAGAACTTTGAGAATGGAGCAGCACATTTAATGTTGATCGCTAATAGCTCAAAGGTCATCAAAAGAGACATTCAAGGAAGCTTATGTTACAATGCTGTCTCAAAATTTCAGGATTGGAAATTCATATCTAATTATTGGGTATGTGGCCAAATGTATTTCAAATGGTATAATGATACACATATAAATTCCAAGTGCCAAAAACGTCTATGTAAATTTGCAGAATTGAATCCATCGTAGGTGTGCACCCAAGCCGATTTATGGATTCAGTAGTCATACAGGTGCATGGAGTTCAACTAAAACAGAACCATAGTTGAAAAAAAAGATGCGAATATGCAGCAGTTGGTATTAGGATGTGAGACTACCAAATGTAAATGTAAATTCCCCACTTCCAGATTATACCACAGAGTTCAGATGTCAGAGTATTCTCTAAAAGCGTGCCAGAATAATCTCTCCAATACAATCCAAAAAGGTAAGGCTTATAGGCCAAATTTGCAGGAATGTATAGGTGACCATTTGGTTCACTTTTGATAGAGAACTCGTCAGATGAAAACTGTGCCTTAATACAACATAAGCCCCCCTCTCTATAATCAATGTATGCCTCACTAAAACAAACAAAGAAACAATGGTGAGATGGTACTGATGGTAAAAGATTATTCAGATCTCATCTAATAAATATATTTGTGCCCTTCGTGTAATATAAATAAGTGCGAGCTAATGAGATGGAATCACTTTTGGATAGATAGATAATTAGTAGCCATGCCTAATGTATGGTGGTATGTGGGGGCGCTAGTTCCAAATCGACTAGCTGGGTAGTATTAACTTAACCAAGGAGAGGTATTTTTAAATGGGAAATTGTTAATTGCCGTGTTATTTGCATTAATAAAGGGATTGGAGATTTGATTATTCCAAATCTAGGCCATGGGAACTTTTGGATGCCACTAAAGGAAATTTGTGGAGAGGAACACAATTGTGTGTACATTTGAACACAAATGAAGAAGTAGAGAGATGATCATCACAAATATATGGATAGGGGGTTATATTGTCATGTATTTGAAGGCTTTGTGATTAATAAACTGGATGAATCGAAGGAGACCGTAAATAAATAATAGGCTTAAAAGGAAATTCTACCAATACCACACTGGTGGACCAAATATACAGCGACAATCAGCCAAATATTCGAATGTGGGTGAGTTGAAGAGAATAATAACAATAAAGTGTGGAGAAAAGGAACGTGCAATATCTGATACGACTTGGGACAAATGGCTTAGTGTATATCTCCGACAATAAAAATATTAGTAAAAAATCGCGAAAATAGAAATGACCTAAGCCATTGCTATTATTTGGACCACTAATGGCATGGTCAATGATGTTATAAATATCATTTTAGCACATGCGTGAAAACCATATACAGACTTATTCGCCTTTCCGAAATTGGTTTAATGATATTACAAAAACAGAAGGTCTTGGGGAATGGAGTATATGTTCTGGCCCTGATGCAACAACTAGGAAATTAGATTCATGGACAATTTGTAATTTGAACCAAGCTAGTTATACGATTATTTTCTTTGCAAAAGAAAAAAGCGCCAAGATACCACCATAACATCTACCTTGCTGCTCTTGGCAGTATATGCTAGACAAGTGCGGAGGATCCAAGGAAAGGTCCGCCACTATGGATGTGGCAAGCCCAATATAAAGCAGTGGTAGAAAGAGAAGCTCGAGAAAAAATAGAAAAGAAAAATATAGCAGTATATCCAAGGCTACTAGAAAAAAGGAGCTGATAACGCTCTAGCGCTGTGGCGAAAGCAGTTATAAAATCTCTATCAAATGATACTGCCCTCGGCAAGTGGCACAGTGTGTAGATAAAGAAAAATAGGCATTGGAAGCTATTAATAAAAATTCGTATGTATTCGGATATAAGTCTTTCTAGAACATAGTTCAAATACCGGTGTCTCAATTACTGGTAAGATAATAGTAATATCAAAAAATTGAGTATTTTTTGTCAAGACGACCAGAATGCTGGCTTGGCGTTATCATTGCTATTTCAATGCATTTATTGGCGTAAAACATCCCACTGCTGTACTTCTGTCAGAATGTATTCAATACTGAGCATGAGTGTTAACTCAAATGCCTCTATGTAGACACCATGACTGGTTTGCGTAATACATAAAAAAGATAAGGCTTGTGTCCTATTCTCCTACGAGATGTACAGAAGAAAGCACAGGTGTCTGGTGAAATGTGAAATACCGAGACTAGGCAATGGATAGTGGTCCTACAGAGAATTGATAACAAAATACACATCATCACAGAATCCATACTATTGACACTGTGGAATGTCTACATTTACTTGCATACTTGGATTAAAAAGCGAGGTTTGAGAAGATAAAAGTTATAATTAGAACTTGTTGGTGCGCACTGACCATGGATATATCGCATCATCTGAGAAGTCAGGAGAACAGTTCCTGACCATTAGTGAGTAGATACTTCAAAGAATCAAAGGTGGCATTGCTTTCCACAAAACTTGGCCAGATTACCAAGGTGACTCAGATATAACAATCATTTATTGCACATGACACGTTGAGAAGACGAAAGACTCGCCTGCGATTTCTCCTAGAAGATAAATAGTTTCTAATATCTATAGCATATAGACTGGAACGATTCATGCCTTTTTTGGTTATACCACAGTTCACATATGTGCTTGCTGCCTCTTCTATAAGAACTGAGCAAAGCAGAGAGCTTGAGCCTGCTTACTAATTACTTCAAAATTATTATTAAGACCATGAGTGAGGTAATTATATGTGTCTGGACAAAAGAAAAGGGCAAGTGTGAGTGAGTGCATGCCAGAGAGCCTGACCGGCAGCCCTTCCGCCCAATCGGGCTGCCAATTATGTGTTGTTGTTTTTGTGGGGAAACGCCAGTGTGCTCAAAATTAGCAGTGTACTGGAGACATCCCTCATCAGCACAGTAGTCAACAAAGGACATGAATCCATCCCCCCTCCGGAAGTTGCATGCTTGGCAGCGATGATGGTAACAATAGGCGCCTGATTAGGAGAGACAGGGAGGGAATCCGCCATCAGCTGGTTGTTGAGTGCGCGAGACGGGGGAGCAAATCGCTGCCTAGCATTCCACTTTCATCTTGTCCTTTGTTTCTATGAGGCATACCAGAGTCTCGAACAATGGTCAGTACCATAAACCCATATGTGATAGGGAGAACAAGTAGCACAAGTTCCTGCTTTTGCTACAGCCTGGAGATAAACGCCCGAAAAGGCTTAGACCTCAAGCTCTACGGATGCTCCTACTTTTAGTCTTGGCTTATGTCTTTTATGGCCCAAGAATAACAGTAAGTTTTGCTGGCTACAGAGTGTGCGTGGTATGGTATGCAACCCCTCCTCGCAAACCCGAAACCACTCCACCATTCGCGTTTTGTCATTGCATATCCAGCTGTTTACACAATAGCCAGGCACGCCCCCTGACTCTTCTTTAGCAGAAATCATTTGTGCTTTTCAATAATTGGCAGTTGCCGTTGGGCAACATTTTGGTTGGCAACAGCTCCTGCAGGAGAAATGCCCTGTGTTGTGGCCAAAAAAGACACAGGGAGCATGCGTTGCGTAAAAAATTTCCTGTCATTTGAGTGCAGCAAAGGACACTCGGGAAGAAAAGGGCACCATGCCCTGGAGCGTTCCTCACCTTGAAGGAAGAGCCAAGCATCCAAGGAATCAAGGATCATACAATGAATTTCAGAGCCCAAGGTAGACAATCATTGCCTTGGATTTTCGCCACACGTCGCACCTGCCTATAGTGTTGGAAAGCTACTATACCATTTGGATATAGGTATGTATCTGATTTGCTTGGGCATGGCTTCCAGATAGCTGGATATGTAGGCTTAGACTGGCCTACCAGCATTGCCATTCCTTTAGCTGCGGTAGCTATTTGCCTTGATGATCATAGGCTTGTTATATTGGGATCTGTACTTTGGCAGCTCTTGATATTTATCTATGGCAATGAGCGAAAACTTGTTGACTTCATCAGCCTCATGTTCTCGCGGCCTTTGGCTCATAGACTCTTCATTCTTTTTTGCACCGGCAGAAGCAGCAACCGCAGCCCAATTCTTATTGATCCAAAATAGAGAGCTCAAACCTGTTTGCTTTGGTAGCTGGATACATGACATTTTGACATATCAACAGGTTTCTTTTATCGCTCAACAAAGTTGTACAAAGTGCCAACTGGTACCAAGTTTTACCAACTTTATCTTCATCTTAGGCCATGTTACCCCACAGGCTCAATCACCGTTTAGCTGTTAGACTATCTGTGTTCAAACCAAGATGCAGCGAGTGGGGTGTCGATCTCAAGAGGCTGCCCCCTGTCTTGACTTTGCTACACGAAATTCAAACACTTCTTGATTCTCTTTGAGGGTCTTTTTCCACCCAAACAGGCTTCTTTGCCAACATACGCCCATTAGATTACCTTTCAATGCTTCAACGCTTCTTTGGCTAGTTTATTGACTTGCCATTCGTACCCAAAAAGTCATTGGCTTGCAACCAGGTGGCACATAGAAGCCTGGCTAATATCGTCTCCAGGCGTTTTTGGCTTGGCATATCCCGCTAAGGTGGATAACCTAGATGACTCCAGATTGGCATTTAGTGGCGATGTTATATCAGCAGCACATCTATGTCTGTAGCAGCTGTATATGCGAGGACAACAGCGAGGATGGCGTGTCAATTTGCCAGGTATGCCATAGAAGCAGTCGTCGTCGTTGTTGTGGCAGTGGTGGTAGCGGGGTGTGTGGTAGCTATTAGCAAAAGGTTTGTAGCTTGAAGGTGTCTTCTGGTTAGCTTGTGACACACCCACAAATAATAGCCACTAGAGACATTCCCAAAAAAATTCCTGCCGTGCATCCATCGTATCCTCCTGCTATTTGTAACGACGGGTGTGGGCCCAACAGCGCCTTTGGCAGCCACCAAAAACACCACTGGCGGTGTGTAACCCTGGGCCTCCCCTCCCCAGGGTCGATGGGTGTGACCACCTGCAGGCGTCCCTCCCCCTCTTTGCGACTACTGGACCCACACCAACTGTTATTGTTGCTGCCTCTGTGCATCATTTACTGCTGCCCTCGCATACGCCCACACACCAACCATCACAGAACCCTTCTTTTTTCCTGTAAACCAGCAACCACTTCTCATCTTTGGCAAAGATATAAATATCGACTTGATCCACCTCTATCCAGCCCATCATCAAGCAATCGTCTACTTCCATTCCTCGCATTCTTTCCGCTTTTAACACGCATAACCATTCACAACCCCGCACTCATTTATTCACACATCAGTATGTTCGGCACTTCAGACTCTGTTTTTGATGGTTTCTATACCAGCAGCGTCTTCAGCTCTCACACAAGCAGCCTTCGGGATTACCCCCCACCACCACCAAACCGCGACTTCCCTCCTCCTCCCCCAAACCGCGACTATCCCCTGCCACCATCGCATGGCCTCTTCTAAGCGCCTGGGCGTAAGGCAGAGGAATGACACGAGGATAAAGCGGCTCGGCGCAGGACAATGATTTCAATGACTCGGATCCCCTGTAGCCCAAGCAATGGCGTGGTTTTTTTGATTCGTGGGTTGTATATACTAAATAACAGCAGCATAAAATAAGGGAATAGTGAAGGGCGCAAAAGCTCGCTCAGGATAACTCCACCAGCCCTCCACTTAGGCCCTCTCCACGATTTATTTTCACCGCGGCATTCCAATCGGGTTTAGCTTCTTTCCTAGCGTTGTCCGAGCTTTTTTACATACTAGCATCTAGTCATAACACACACTCTCACTATCCACACTACCACCGCCGGGATTCACCACAACAAATGATGTACATGCATCTATAGCTACAGTTATGTATCCACTAATAGCATATATACTCACTCGCACTCACACATTACCTCCTACCAAGCATACGAGCCCTACGCATTTACACAAGTACCTTACTCTCTCTCTCTCTCTCTCGCTCGCTCCTACCACAACTCGGAGTACCCTCTCACAGCTACTACACGAGCACCCTCACACTACTCTCAGCATCATTTCTATATTTGTCTCGCCAAAGTCCGAGTCCGCTAGCTTACAACATTCTACATAACCCATGCATTTTCGGACCCTAATTTTAATATTATATCTCCTTGTCATCCATAATGAGATGACATTTGATTTTTCATTCTTTTATTTTCATTATTTGTTGTTGATAGCTTTATTCTATCTTTTTTCTCTCGTATGTTCAACATCTTTTCATTCATTATTGTCATTTATTTCATTTCATTTCATTTTTTAAATATTAAAAGCAATTATTACTACATTTTGCCATATTGTGCGTGTATATATGTTTGAAAGTGTTTGGTGTTCTGTTCCAGGCTGTGGTTGTTGGGAAAAGCATTTGTACATCTATTGTATTAATATATCAAGCTCATTATAGGAACAATAACATCAACCGAGCATCATTTATGGCGATGATAGAGTTTGTGGAAGTATGTAAGCGCGAAACCTTGAGTAATTTGTGAACCCTCTTGGTAAACATTGGTGGTAGCTGCTCTGTAAAGACAAGTGCCGGAATATATAGGATCATCTGGAAGTCTTGCAAATAGAAGAGTCGAACGATTATTTTTAATAAATAAAAGTGTTTTTGCATACTAGTCAGTGTATTATACTATGTGCTGAAATTTGAAAGTGATACGCTTAGTACATTTTTCCAGAAATGAAGCCTAAAGTTTCAAAATTTACAAACTGATCACCATGATGAAATCGCTGCGGTCCAAAAACCATCAAGCTTTTTGTTTTTGAAAAGTGTACTAATAAAAGGTCTTTAAATTGACTAATGGTAATAATGAAAAATGTTCTCCTAAGCAAGATAATTTTAACCAGTACAATAAATTATTGACACCCTCGTCTAAATACCAAGAAATTTGATATCAAAGATGCATAATAGTTATGTCGTTCTCTCTCAACCTAAACTATGCATTGCAATAATACCTCATGGAATAATCAATGAATACCAAATTTTATTATACGGGAGGTTATTTTTGAAGGGTGGACGTTTACTAGTAAACACTGGAGATACATTTGGCTGTGACTGCCCCTATAAACATTGGCCTCTAAAATGTACCATTCAAAAATATTACTCAGAAATCAAGTAAGAACAATCAATTTTGCAAGAAATGCACAAAAAAATACAAAACTGGTTGAATGGATCAGTGCAATCATAGTGATAAAAGCTATACCCCCCAACTTGTCAATTTTAACCTTACAAACTTCAAACTTTTAAAGTACCTTCTTTGCTCTTCAAACTCATTTTGTTGTGATTTTCTCATTATTTCAATAATGAAAACGTGATTAAATGAATGCTGCTTAAAAATTTAGATGAGCCAAAATTTGAGGGGGACAAATCAGTTTATAACTCAGTCAAAAACCAATGTAATGGCATCATTCAAAAACGGAAAAAAAAGTCTAACAAAGGTTTACAAGCTAGCGGTGATTATTTTTACAAAACATGACATATGGATTATAATTTTTGAAGGGTGACTTTTGGTGGCCAACGATTATAGGGGAAATCCCAGCCAAATGGATGATTCTATAGCCCTTCAAAAATAACTACCCATATTTTTCTAATAATGTTTTATTGCAGGACTTAAGGTAACTCTATACTTTTATTGGCCAAAGCATATAAATCCGTATATCCTGATACTAGTATAAAATGATATGTTTGCTTGTTGATATTCAGAAATGCCTTTTATATCAGTCAGCTTGGCCTGCATAGTCCGAAAACAATTATAGACAATAAGAGAATCTTGCACATATAATTCGCTACATGACACCAGGGCGATCTGCCTATCTGTGTTTACAGAAGTTGGATGGTTTTAAAGGTATATGTAACATATGTGAATATCTAAATTAAAGCTGTCATTATAGTTTGGTAATAAAAGCACTGTTACGAATTTTCTGTCCTCAACCACTGCGTTAGTACACCAAGACTCAAACTGCTTATCATAAAATGACCATAAAAAGCAACAAAAGTAGACGAACCTAGTTTTCTTTTTTGATCTAAAGGTGGTAAAAGAGCATGTCATCATATGCTGTGCCGTTCTATACAGAGAGGACTTACCTAACCAGCAGCACAGCCATAAAACATGATGTGGCCTGGTTATACTTTCAAGTCATTCAAAGCCACTAATACCAAAAATGTCGGTGCTGTTGGTAGCTGAAGACTCCGATGTCTAATACGATCGAGTTTCTGTGGGCTGGACAGATGGAACGCATACTGAAACAACTAACGACATCTCAAACATGACAATCTGAATGTTGCAATATGACTTGAGGGATCGAAGTTGTATGGTGTGGACATTTACAATTGTTTGTTCAAATACGAGTATGCAAACTGATACGATCCTGTGTGCCTGTTATAATTGACAATACAAGGACACATGTTTTGCATGATGCATTATTCTCTTGTCGTACTACTATTCTTTATATCTTTTTATAAAAAAGACAGCTTTTACCCTCGAGTCATGGGTTGGCATTCGTGACCTGGCACATACATTGGCGTACATTTGGTCATTTACTTTCTCTGGTGATTGCTTTGAAATGCTACTCGCAAGCCTAAGTGGGCAATCCAAACAAACTTTTCTTTCATTCTTGTAATTTGGTAGTAATAATGCTCATTGTAACTACTCTTTATTCCTAACAAACCAAATGTGCATCTGGTCAACATATAGTCAATAAACTAACCCCAAGCTTTTTTGCCTCGTCATTACTGCCCTTTTTCTCATGGGGGCACCTGATCGTGTGCTGCTGTATGTTCGCCACCAACGTAGCAGACAGGACAGTAAATTTGGTCTCTGACTAGAGATAACCATTACTACTGTCGCCACTACGACCATCAGTATCATCACACATCAAGAACTAATTTCGTTCTGATAACGAATAGTGAAAGAATCGTTGAGAAAAGTAATAATAGTAGCATCAGCAGCACTTTTAAACCTGATTTGCTCGATATGATTTGAATATCGTTGATAAAACTTAGTTTATTTATTGGAGATCGTAGTTTTAACTAAAGTAGCTGACTACTTTATGACAAGGTTCTACATTGTTTTAAATAACAGCATGACCTCATAGAGTGGAATTTGATAATATCATCAACATCAAGTTGTAGAATTCCGTGTTGCATCATTTCTAAAATGGGTGACTATTTTTGAAGGGAGCCATTTACTAACAATTGGTGATCACACATTTGACTGTGCTTGCCCCTATAATCGTTGGCCACCAAAAGGTGGTACCCTTCAAAATTATCACCCATATGTTTCTTTCAAGCACACCTGAATTCTAGACCATGATAATAGAAGCTATTCTTGTAGCAAAACTCGACCAAAGCCCGAATATATATATATATATACGTGTGTGCTTATTTGTCCAATACTTTTTTGAAAACGTTGAATAGACTCTGTATTTATGCATATGTACTGGCTCATGACTGGGCCAAAATCTGATGAGGATCCATTTCTGCCTACAATACGCTTGATCCCAAGTGAAATCTTGCCATACCGTCAAATTTCATTATGCCGCTGCTGGAACTTATAGTTGAAACTAATAATACGTGCATACATTGTCATGGTTGAGCTTGTAGATTGGCTTGTACTTTTATTTATTTTCTTGATGCTTATTCTATAATTTAAATATAAATTTTTGTTTGAAAAGTCACCTGGTTTATGTTTGCTTGAGCAGGCATTTATGTAAATGGAGAATTTATGACCTTTTGATCTTGGCTGGAAACTACTTCATAAGGGTCATCAATGCTCAAATATACATTTTGAGTACAATGGTTTATGGAATATATATTTATTCCATGTGGTAACGTTTTAAATGATAATTTAAAAGCAGACCTTCAAACTGCAGTGCTATCTATAATATACGGTGGAACTTGCGAAGATAAATCAATAATATATGCAATATAATTTCTAAAATGGTCATTTCTAATAGTGCGACTCTGGTTAATAGCCCAAACCCAAATTCTCCATTTGCCAACGTTCTGCGTTTGGTCAGGTGTGGGATTTTATCATGGTTAGCGAGCTATCTAGATGCAGCTGTCGATGCCATATGACCTTAACCAGCCAAAATAAAGTGATCAAATACTTTGCTTTTCTCATATACATTCTGTCACAATGACCAACTTATAGGTTTATTGCAATCACACGCCCTTCTTTGCCACCATTTTTTGTAAAGTCTAGCCACCTTTGCCACAATATCTATACTTTATCTCTGCTTATAGTGAGACTTCTATTCTCCCGATTAGGAATGTCTGGATACCCCTACATAGAATTGCCATCTACACAATAGCCAGGGGCCATCTGTTTCTGCATCCTTGCTTTTCCTATTACTAATACAGAGCCTACAGGTATACTGGCTGCTGCAATTTATTTGATAAGCCCTAATATAGGAAAAAGAGTCCGAATTTATATATGCATACTGGTATGTGTGGTAAAGCAGAGTATCACTTTGCGCATTTTCACCTTCAACTCCGAATTATTTTACAATGAGTTCAATTGGGCATACATACACGTATACATTTGTATCCATAAAAATCATGACCAAGGACCAAAAATAGTTAAAGTGACAAATAAAGCAAAATGATAATAGGGGGAGAGACAGGCATATGTATTCCACTGTATAAAGGTATGCAAACATCGTGGCCTTTAAGAATGCAACAAAACAAAAATATTGTATTGAGGGGATATATGGTATGTAGCAGAGCAGTAACCATTGTTCGAAATACTGACTTTTTCTAGTTGTCTGATGTGTGGAGGAGACGTGTTCTATTAATAGATTCAATATGACTATTCTACACACTCAGTACCATTGTATAAAAATTAAACAATCAACAAAAGCTTCCTATTTATATTTACCAGCCCATAGCGACATTACATTTCCACACCTGGCAAAAGTTCATATCCTGTTAGACAGAAATAAACCCCCCGTTAAAGTAATATAAAAGACCGCATATGAGATTTCGCCCTTTTTGACAGGGTTCACTGAGGGCGATGCACTGTTTATTTTTCATTTATTTGTTGATGAAACTTGGCAATAGCTACTATTATTATTGTTGTTGTTGTAGTAACAAGAACGGATCCTTCGGCTTTAGAATTATGCCTGTCTACAACATTCTCTCAAGGTATCCATACACACACAAACATAGATAAAAATTCAGCAAATCGATTCCACAAAAATATACAAATTTGTGCTTTTCAATTCATCAGAAGTCTTATCTACTATTTAAAATCCGGACAAAGACCCTGTTATCAATGAACCAGCTATACATTTTTGTTGACACGTCAGACTTGGCATGGCATGACATGACAATGGATATATATATATATATATATATATCATTATCTGGGCTTGGCACATAAGAATATATATACATATATATTCCAAGTTGTGCTCCTCAGTTTCCTTATTTGAATATTTTGCTTCGCTTGGTTATTATTGAACAGAGTCTACCATATTGTGGTGAATGATCTGGACAACAAATCAGCGGTTAAAATTCTCGGTTCCAGATACGATTTGAGAATAATCGGCTGTAAACCATTACAAGGGTTTATTTGAACAAAATCATCTAAAATAAGATAGCAGCTTGAGTCATTATCTACCACTGCTTCAACTTATTACCCACTTTCCTTGTTCTGCGCTAATTGTTTCTGTTGATAGGTGAGATACACCAACAGAAAGAAACAAGCAGCACCAACTACATTGCAGGTTGTAAATATCAATGTTTTCTTCATCATATGTTCTATGATTTTGGAGACTAAAGGACCGAAACTATCACTCCACTGATCTCAGCAAAAATGTAATTCAACGACATCTGAGTTGAGCTATTATCTTCAATCAAAGTAAATGCCGCATACTCATTTTCAAGCACTGATTATTAGATGGCCATTATCCAAAGATGGATTATATATCAAGACATTTTACTACACGTTTTAAACGTTCAAAATGGATAGTGGATACGCTGACACAGGATCATAGGTTTTATAACAGACTTTTGTATACACGCGATGTGATATGTATAAAAATATTGCTACCAGATGCAACATGTATAGATCGACATTACTAGCAGCTCTCTTAATAACACTTTTACAAGTATATGCCACAAAAATGTGGTATAACACAAATAAGCTAATAAAAACAGCAAACCAACATGTACACCCATTTGAATATGCATACTTTTACATAGCTGTCACAATAGACATTTACATGTACAAATAAAGAGACGTGAAGATCCTTTTTATTTCTAGTATGATCTTGGAATTGTACGATGGTTGTATGCAGCTGTATAGTCATGTGCGCATTTTATTATATTGTTTGGTATCACAAAGCCCGTCAATAGTAACGATATTGGTTATATATTAGCGGGCGCTTTTTGACAGAATATTGGCACGTTATGGGCCTGGTTATTATAGCAATAACTAGCGCAATGCCAGCTGGACATAATATTTTAGGCCAACGATTGCGGTTGGACCCTTTCTAGCCTATTTGGGTTACCCTGCACTTGTTTCAATAGTATCTTTTGTTGATGTGCGGTGGTGCATAGTCCTACATACACATTAGCACAAGGTATATAGTCTTTTTGCTGACAAATAGTAAAATTAAACAAAACCAACTTTTTATAGGTTTATAGAATTCTAGTTGGAAAATATTAACTAAATTATCAAGTATTCCCTTAGTCTTCACTAAAACCATAATAATACTATTTTGGTGAAATTTTGTTTCAAATGGAGAGTATGATTAGGAAGCATTCTAAAGCAACGTGGTTAATATGCTCTTCTTGATGAGTATTATTGACCACTCCAGCATCTTGTTTGTTCAACCATAAGACAAATATATAAATTGTGAGATTCCACAAGGAATCGAATTTATGATTGACAGAGATAGGCTCTCATGAGATTTTGGCCCAATCATCAGCCATTTCATATGCAACAACTCCTGGGGACCCACTTTTGCCTAAGGCCTTGTGAATTATAACCAAATACATAATGTAAATGTTGGCAGTAGAATTTTAAATTTGTATACAATATAGTCTTATTCCATACATGTTGAAGGGCTAGATCCATCATATTAGAACAAAAAGATTTGATTATAAAGGAAAATAAAAACGTGGATTGAAATCAAATAAAGCTAAAAATAAACAAACATACAAGTAAGAAATAAGAAATAAGATTGTTTATTCTGAGCTTCCTAATTTCCTTTGTCTCTCTATTATACTTGATGTCCGATCTCAAAAAATATTCATTTATGGCAAGCAGTTTAGATCAGACTTTAATTATTCATCTTGGCTATATATCGATATGTGGTCTCCACTTGGCAATTTTTGTAGCTTGGTCTGCATTATAACCATGTTTGTGGTCCATTGCTGATTGTAGTAAAAGCATGGCACCAATTATTGCATTTTTGAAGTTTGTAAACTGGAAAGGTAAGAACAATAAAACCATTAGACTGGCACAATCATCAGCATGGAGCCCCTTGAATACACTTTTATTTAAGAAATAAAACCATAATCAAAATTACATTAAGGGAAAGCGTGGATACAAATAAATAAACAGGGACCATTTGAGGCTCTAACTTGATTCATGAGGATTTTTCGAATTGGCTGTGGCAATTAAGAGCTATTGTGCTCATTACTAACAATTGATATTTAAAAGCCAGCTTTATTGTGCATCTTTTTATATTGTAGGTTGTTTTCCGACCGTACTCTCAGCTTGAATCCAACCAAGAATATTACCACTTTATTTATATATTATTGCAAGAATATGGTTTGATTGTAGTCAATGTTTATTTGTTTGTTTATAATAAAAGCGCATACAGCAAACAAGTAAAACATTTAGACCCAAAACAACTTGGTTGCTTGGCCTCTTGGCCAATTTTGCACCTGCATATGTATTTATTTGAACTTAAAGAACAATATAGAGCACAGGGGGGAAGCTCTTGGCAATGGTCGATATTCTAACTTGAATTGTTAATTACAGAGTACAATATCTGTGAATTCCAGGAACTCATATAGTACATCACATCGTTGTATATCTCTGTTTGTTATCATTCTACCTTTTCGGAAACAGAATACGAACTCGGGACATGATCCACATTTATATATTTTTATCCCATTCCGAGAATTTCTTAAAATAAATGATCAAGTTTGTATAATATGCAGCTTTGGCGATTATCATTTCTGTTCTTGAAAAGTGGATATATGACAGGTTTTCCATCAAAAGTGTACCAGATAGTACCTTTATACATTCAAGGCTTGTGTTGGGGGTAATTATTCTGATACATTTTCGGAGGAGAAACTGCAATATATATATATATATATATATAATTTTGGACAGGAACTTTTTGTCAATTTGGTTGAAGCCAAGATTTTGGGACCAAATTTGATCTACAGAAAATCACATAATGAACAAACAAAAGGGCTAGTCAAGAAGGTACCTTTTGTTGGAACTTCACACAGGATCAAGCATAAGCTAATACCATCTCTTAACAATACATTCTATTCACTTCTGATAGAGACTCTTCTATATGGGCAATAATTTTTGAAGGGTGAATATTTATAGGGTCAATCACAGCCAAATGGATGTTCACCTTTACTAGTAAACTTTCACACTTCAAAAATAATTGCCCATATTATACTTTGTGTCTTTGTAATGCTTGTTTTGGCATGAATACAAAGAAATTCATGACAATTTGAATCACAGAGCTATAAATTTCAAGTAATTTATAGATAAATCCTCAGCCAAAATTGGTACTTTGCAGGTTCAAGCCAAAAAGTGTGGTTTGGATTTCCAAAAGATAGAAGTGCTTTTCAGAGTATCCAATTACCAGAGTAAAGGGCTTCGAGCTTGCCAGAGAACACCCCATATAATCTAATATCTGGCTTGTATTGATAGCATCACTATCAAATTCAACCAAATGCTATAATACATTAAAAAGAACAACAATGAAGAAAATATTAATTAATATCAACATGATTGTCTGTATCTATGTAAAAACTATGTCTGTATAGTGTACATAGCTCTGAAAATTTATTCACTTACAATGGAGCATTCATCGATAACTTTGGTAATTTTTTGTATGAACTCATTTTCATCATCGATTTTAAGTCCATCAATGTAATATGATTCCAATTCCTCTCCGTGAAATAGACCCAACATATGGGTAATAATCTTTGAAGGATGAATTTTGGTGGTTAGTGTTTATAGGGGCAATCACAGTCAAATGGATGTCCAGTTTTACTAGTAAACTTTCACCCTTCAAAAATTATCTCCCATATTATAGATTATTTACTCAAATAATTAAACAAGAAACGCAATTTACATATGAATCATAGTTTTGAAGAGTGTTTTATGTCCGTCAATGGTTATAGGTGATATTGCAGCTAAATATGTGTCCACTAATTACTAGTAAATGGTTACACTTCAAAAATACTTGTCCATATTCCAAAAGCATTTACTAAAGCAAACATATTACTATTAAACAAACGATTCTACACACACTACTCCATAGTTGTAATACTCCCCTTAACATCTACCGAATAAAACAACGTGGTATTAGGATGCCAGCACAATCCAACAACCGGGCTTTGGCTATAGAGCTTGACCATAGTAGATGACTTGCCACTTTTTGCCAAATCCCAAAAGAAGATATTTCCGTCCATTGACCCAGCTGCCACGTATCGCTCATCGGGACTTAGTTTGGCCTGTCCCCAATTGGCTGTAGGCTTATAGTCTTTGGCTGACATGGTCACAGTTGGCAAATAGGTTCGTGTGTCAATTATATTCAGCGTGCCATCCCGTGAGTTTGTCAATAATAACCTTCCGTCCTCAGAGCAACTGACTGATGTGATTGTGTGTCTGTGGAGTCGGGGTATTTCATGAATTGAATTGCCTGACTGGGTGTCCCAGAATCTTATGCTATTGTCCATATGGCCTGCCACTATCGTATTGCAATTGTAGTCCAATGGACACATGTCAGTGCAAGATGAAGATGAAAATATAGTTTTTGTACAGACATTCTTTTTTACATCCCATATTTTTATAGTTCTGTCCTGACTACACGACACGATTCTAGACGAATCTTTACTGATTGCCACCCTGGTTACTTTTCCAATGTGGCCCGACAACGTGTCTTTTAGTTTCATTCTGGCCAAATCCCAAGTATATATCGAGGTATCGCTTGAGCCTGCTATGGCCAATCGATTATCTGAGCTTATTTTGACATGGTTGACTGAGCTCAAACACCCTTTAAGTCGATATACAATTTCACCAGTCATTGAGTCATATAGATTTACAGTCTTCTCTTGGCCACCTGTTGCTAATATATGCCCATCATTTGATATGTCCATGGTGTGAAGTTCACTCGATCTCGCATCAATCCTTTTCTTTACGGATCTTGGGTATGCTGACCAAGTTACTCTGGAGTTTCGGGTACCAGCTGATAGCACAGCGGGGTTGTTGACTGAACTTGAAAAGAAATTGCCATCTATCGACTGTATATCAGTATTTGGCGACAAAAGGCTTGCTCTTCTGGCCCTATAAGCAAAAAATCATCAAGTGATAGCTGTAGCTGATCAGTATATTGTTTCCATATACCAGCGTCCATTTTGATGACTTTTCAAAGTATAGCTGCTGCTGATAATATTTGTTGCTAACACTACAGCTATAGTCATTGCTATGTACCTTTGTAATTCGAGATTGACATCATTCATGTATTCAGCCTCAGTCGACATTTTCTTCATCCATCTTTGAACAAGCTGGTCATTCTCGTCCTTCAAATTTTCGAGCTTCTTGTCATACTGAACCAATTCCAACTGCAGTGCTGTCATTTCATCTTGTAGGATTTGTATAGTATTATCTTTCTCTCGAAGCAAATCTGTTTGGTCCTGGACCTTTTTCGCTAACCTTCGCATTTCATCTCGAAGCTCCACCAGCCTAAATGTGTTTCCATCATCGTCAGTGCATACAACTATTAGTACCAGATAGTTGACAACGCGGCTTTATGCTCTACCACACATAATCTCAAAGCCTTATTTTTAAACTTACTCATTGTTTTGGTTGTTAATTATATGGTCCTGTTCACGCATTTTGTCACTAATATCCAACAGCCTTTGCGCGTTTACTCCCTGTGTACGATACAATTCGCTACGCTCTTTTTTCAGCCCCTTTATTTCTTGCTCTAGGTCTGATATGCGCTGCTGTGCCACGGGTATTGCACTTGCCCCACTATCGCCACCCTTTTCTATATCTTTGAGCAGCTTCTCATGGTCTTGTTGCAACTTTCTAGTTTTCTTCTCTAAAAGGTTGGTTTGGTCCGCGTAGCGAGCCACTCTCTCTCCTAACTTGTTGTCTTTTAAATAAATTACAATGATCATTGTAGCATTTCTGTTGATTTACTTTGATATTTACAAAGAGCCAAGAGTCTTACATTTACTTACATGTTTTGACTACTCTAACTACCGAGGCTATTTGACTATCTCTTGCTCTCAGCTGCTGAATTATATCTTGTCTCCAGTCCTTCATTACTTCTAATTCTCTCTATATATTACAGTACTCTCGGTTTAGGATTTGCAAAACTGCCAAGTGAGAGTTTATATAAAGCTGCACATGACTTGTTTAAAAGTGAGGTTTATACACTATTTGGATAATAAAGGAAATATGCGCCAATTATGGGAAATTCAATGATTAAAGCTACAAAGCTTCAGATAACAACTTTGGTAAACACAATTATTAATGTATGTGGCATATAGATACCTCTCAAGGGGTAATAAAATGCTCTATCATCAAAGGTTTAGATAATAGTTTCGTGAATAAGATTTTGGCTTACCAACTGTGTGCATATAGATTTTCTTAATTCTTATAGAGAGACGCTGTCCAAATTTGGTTTATATCCCTTCAAACTTTTGAACTATTAGACCACCTACTATCTTTACATTTTGTCAAAACGGCTTTATTTCGCAACAAAACAGACAAAAAGGGTCCCCAAAAATATTACCAAAAACCAAAGTACATATATAATACAATTATAAATGTTAGTGCATAGATTTATATATACCTTTTGTATTAGATATAAAACAACAAGAGCCAGAGAGAGTAGGGTTAGAGAATAAATAGAGAAAGTATGGGGATTTGCTACAACCTATAAAAAATACAAGATTATTTAGAGTTTTCAAATGAAGATATATATATATTATTTTACATAATAAAACTAGTATTATAAATATTCATTGAAACAATTATATATCAGAACATTGGTTGGAGTATTCATTGAAGTAAAGGTACTGAAGCTGAAGCAAACCAAGTAGTATGGCTGAGATGCCACATTATTTATTAACTATTTTGCTAGGTTTCATCCACAAGCAATGTATGACCGACCAGCTGTGAGACTTGTCCATATGGGCGATTATTTTTGAAGGATGAAAGTTTACTAATAAAACTGGACATCCACTTGGCTGTGATTGCCCCTATAATCTTTGGTCACCAAAATTTACCCTTCAAAAATTATTGCCCATTTGATAAGCTCCCACTAATAATTATATTTTTGCTTTGTTTAGCTATTCGGCAACCTTGGTATGGCAATTCCACCGTGCCATTTTGCAAAACATTTATTATCTAAATGTTACCGCATACTTTTATATCATCTGCCAAAGCTTATACTCTTACGAATGGAGCAATAGTCGTTTAGTTATCCTGAATAAACAAAATGTCGTCACTGACAAGACCCGAATATGGATCATAATTTTTGAAGAGTGACTTTTGGTGGCCAACGATTAAAGGGAAACTACAGCCAAATGGGTGATCACCATTTGTTAGTAGATGGTCACCCTTCAAAAATAACTACCCATATGGCGACTTTTGACTATTTACTTGCCATACCATCAGACTTATACTTTTTATAAATGTTAAAATATAGCATACATACTACGGTGCAAAAGATTTCAAAAAGGTGTGGTCTATTCATGTGGCTGATAGGATACATCAGGAATCAAATATCAGTATAGCTGGTAAAAAGTAAATCACAGATAAATTTATGTGAGTATAATATCATTAATTAGTCATGTGAATCAGACAATTGTTTTTGTATGGCAGGCCATGCACTGAAGAGATTACAGGCAGCATTGTTTCTTTTGCCTGACAAGTGCTTTTTGTAAAAACCCAATGGATGTATAAGATACTAAGGACAATTGTAGGAGAACAGGTTCTTAAATACGTCACCTTTAATAAGCCTTTTGTTACCCTACACCCTATAGGAACGGGGAGAACAAGAACAAAAGGAAAATATGGTTGTGTGATGCAGGATCGGAGCGGGAGAAGGTGTCGCATTTATATGAGATAAAAAGGTGAGTTATTTATCATTATCGGAGAAGGGCTAACGGCTGATCTGCCCAGCGAATCAAAGATGGTGGTTTAACTCATTCAAATGAACCATTACATCTGTTCTCGCTTGGATATGGCTAGCGCAGCTGCTTCGAATGGTGTATCAGGGGCAGGGTACATTCAAGCGTTGGATACATAAACATATTGTTCAGGTGTTGAGTATGCATAGGCATCTAAAGCAAGTAAATCTAACCCCAGACAATATGCCGATGGTATCCCAATATACGCGGATAATGATCGACCATAGCAAAAACCTTCAATGCACATTCCTCACTGGCAATGGTCGGTGTCAGCGCCAAGAGATAAAGCACAGCACGCTTCACCATGTTTTGGAGACTGGATGGCTGGATATCCAATTAGCTTCCTTTTTATGTGATATCAGCATGACTGCGCTGTAAGAGCCACAGGAATAGCTGATGTTGGACTATAGGGTATTAGCTTATATGGCTTCGATTAGTCTTACACGCAGTACAGGATAGGGATTTTTGGGCCTATCTATTAGTGATAGAAAGACATGAATCTCAACAATGCACTTGAATAAGTGTTAGACAGTATAATAATGTTTCTATTGTGTCTAGATCTTGGAATTATCCGACATGCAAGTGTGGCGGACAGGGTTGATATGGTATTTACATTATACCATTGGCACCACTGGTCACACGTGCTCTTTGAGTGTATGGGCTCAGCTGATTGTCTAGATATATGAAGGTCTTCTCTAAAGGGCACTAGGGTGCTCCCCCGGATAACAGACAATAATCACTGTGACTCCAGCTAAAATGTATAGCTTATGAACCGGTTTACAGGAAATTTATGAGGCTATTTGGCTGTTCCCTTTTGGTGGAGGACTTGCCATATAAATCGGATGCTGAGGTTTTTGCGAATAATGAAGAGCCAAATTGCGCACTAAGCCAGAAAAAAACCATTAGGGCCAGATATTGCAATCTCAAAGAGAAAAGACAATCGCTACTCGAGCTAAATTGCAGAAAACAATTCCTCCCAGCACACAAAAAACACATACACATAGTAGAAGCGGTGTCTATCTGAAATGGTGTGCAGCTTTAGACAGAAAAGAGAGTCCGAGATGTGGCGTAGTCTACCATAACCTTGTTGGCACTAATACCCCTGGCGTTTTCGTGTATGGCTTTTCATTCAAAACCTTCTTTTGAGCTAAAGGTGCCCCTATTATTAATACGCGTACTAACCGTTTCCTTGCCCAGCACGATTTTTGTATTTTGGTATCCATATAAAGTCGTGCCGATTGTCTGCCAAAGCAATGACGTTGCTGTGGCTGTCTGATAATTCATAACAATTGTGGCAGTACTGCCTTTATATAGCCTTATTAATTGCCTGAAGTATGGTATACTGATCCTATCACGCCTCTTTAGAATATTACAACAGCCATGCTTGGTGTTACTTTTAGCGATAACAGCTGGCTATTTCACTCCTCTTTTGCCACGAGGCACGACATCTCACAATCAAACGAAAGAGCATGTTGTGATAACCATTAGTTATGGAATGCACGCCTGTTATACGAGCCATTTGGATTGGACAGCGGTGTGATGTTTCAGCCATATCAAAAGACATGAAACGCCCCGCGCTTCTGGTGGCCACCAAGCGATTTACCCGTAAATGGGGTGGGTTCTCAAATACAAAGGTTCTTGTTTAGACGAAACCTGTAACTCGGGTGTCTGTTTCCTAATTTTTTGGATTCGCACTGATCGACACGCCAAGTGGGTTATATGAAGTCCTGCCTAGCCTGGTGGCTATCCATCTCCAACATTGCGGGCGTGGGTCTTTTTAGCCCTGCTATAATCAGCACATTTGCTACATTTGTAGACTGGCGTGATACTTGGAGGTCAGCCGCTATGGATTTTTCAAGGTGCTAAGCTTCTCAGTATCAGCGGCATATAAACCTAGAAAAGCTACCACACTGGACATGATGTGATCCCAGAACTCAGATGGAGAAATATACGCTCCTTTAGGCGAAATTGTTGAGTGGATGAAACGACCAGGTGCTGCACACAAGCACAGATCGTGCACGATGCAATGAGAAGACACACTTGGGCTCACACACTCAAAGTTTAAAATGCAGTGTGATATCTTGCCATGTCCACCGAAATGCATGGTGTGACAAGCAGCTTCCTGGCTTTCTTTTCCGGTTTATTTCCCTGATAGATGCAACTCCTTGGGGCTTAGCACTGGCTCCTGTTTTAATTAAGCATGCGCAGGATTTTGCTGAATAGGCGTATTACACCCTTTGCAGGCAAGCGTGTGTATGGGTACGATGATACTACTGCCCATGTCGCAAAATGGCTCTTGGGTTCTGCTATAAATTGGGCACACCCTTCCACCCTTCTTTACCAGCCTATTTATTTCTTCCTTGGAAGCTCTATTTTTTTCGTCTGCCGGTTTTCTACATTTTTAGAAAAGCCATAGATCGCGTTCTGATTTCTAGCAAACACATCTCTTCTAATTCGACTTCTGGTCCACATATACGCATTCGCGTTTCTCTATAACCTTCTTTAGCACTTGTGAAAGTCCAAGGCCTCTCTTCTACAAACAGTTCTCTAAACTAATGGTACAAGCCAACCATGGTCTCTCTGACTCCAATGACCTGACTATCTCCCAGGATTCTGGAGATGGCGACCCTGCAAGTTGTAGTGGCTCAAGCAGAGCCATTTGTAGAGATAATTCCAACTCTAATACCGTTGGTAATGGCGTCTCCGCCAAATTACCCCCAACTTCTTCTGAAATAGAGGTTGTTTCGGTCTCCCCCAGCTGCCAAGATATTCAGGGAGATCGCCTTTGCGGCAATCAGGATAGTGCACCATGCGATCCTGACAGCAAAGGCGCCGTGGAGGCTCGCATCGGGCAATATATCCACGACCTATTTGACGCCATGGCCAGCCCTCCTGGTATTGGGCACAACATTGGCCGCCAGTGGAAACGCATGGCTGACAGAATACACTGGCCCCCGTCCTCATTCACCTCTTCCTCTTCCTCTACTTCTCTTGTTTCTTCGGTCTCAACCAGCATTTCCAACAACAAGGCCGATGTCAACCAGAACGACAAGCCGTCCATAAAGGGGAAAGATGTAGGTGCTGTCAGTAGTAGCAGCTCCGCAGCTTCGTCTGCCGAAAAGTCATCTAAGCCTGGTAGACATCTGTCGAATTTCTCCTCAAGATTTACTAAACATCTTCGGAGCAAGAATACTACAGCCAACAGTAGTCGCCGTAGCTCTGTTGACAGTAGTCGCAGTAGCACCAGTGGTGACAGCAGCGACTCAGATTACAGGGTAAAGGATAGCGACATGCATACTGTGGCGGATCTCGGTGAGGTACTTTCGTGTCTGCAGTACGAGATGGAACGATATATTAAGGGTGGAAGGCTGCCTGGGCTTGACGAAGCGCTAATGAGACGCTTGTGCTCCGGCCTTCTGCTCGCCATGGGCAAAACCAAGGGCTCTTTTGTACGCAAGAAGTATACGACTACAGCCATGGCTGCCCTTTCTCTTTTCGGACAGTTTATTGAGGAGGTGGCAACATTCCGTGATGCCGTTGGAAAGACACCCATCCTCAAGCTACGTCGTGCTCTTGACGCTGATTCGAGATTTAACCAGTGCAAGAAAAAAGGAGACAAGGACCAGGAGATTGTTGTTGCCATTGTGCTTCATCTCACTGCCAACTGTTTCCCTGCCAGCACCGATTGGAAAGACTTTGTTTCGGAGGACGATGTGAAGGATGTGGGAAAGATCATGGATAGGCATGCCTCTATTGTAGCTGATTCGTGTCACATTCCCAGTAGTCAGTGTTCTCCTGCCTTCCCTCCTCCTCTCCTCTACTATGACCGCCCTGTTGACCGAATTTCTGGTATCTTCGATGTCCAGTTTGATCAAGGATTGAGCATCAAAGAAGCAGCTCTTCGTGCTGAATTCTACGGCGAGAACATGTTGCCTAAGCCAAAGCCTATATCAGTTGTTAGGGTTGTGTGGGGGCAACTCACCGACTTCATGGTCCTTCTGTTGTTTGGTGCTATAGTCGCAACTGGTATTGACAAGGACTGGAAGTCTTCCATCGTTCTTGCTGTTGTCATCTTGATTAATACCATTGTAGGCAGCTGGCAAGAGATTAAGGCGGGAAAGGCTATATCTGCACTTGGTAACCTCGTTGCCCAAGAAGCATGTGTGCTTCGTGAGGGTACTCTTCAGACCGTAGATGCCAGTGAGTTAGTTCCTGGTGATGTAGTAGAACTTAACGAGGGAGACCAAGTCCCTGCCGATGTCCGTCTTATTGAATGCTCTCAATTCGAGGTTATCGAGAGTCTTTTGACTGGTGAAAGCGAGCCTGTTATAAAGAAGACTGATGCATTGAACACTCCAGAGTATAAGCTTGCTATAGGTGAATGCACTGGAAATGCGTTTATGTCTAGCATGGTTTCGCGTGGTAGAGCCAAAGGCGTCGTTGTCAGGACCGGGCTCAAGACCGAAATTGGTAAAATCAGTGCTGCCGTGAGCAACTCCAAACCCAAGAAGACACCAATCCAGCGTCATTTGCAGAGGCTTGGACTTTTGCTCATCGTCTTGGCCATCACGATGTGTGCGTTGATAGTCATTATTGGTTGCATCTGGGGTCGCAAATTCTCGACTATGTTTATCACCGGCTTGAGTCTTGCTGTGTCTGTTGTTCCCGAGGGATTGGTGGCTGTGACAACCATTACTATGGCCTTTGGTGTCCGCAGAATGGCCCAGAAGAACGCGCTTGTCCGTGTTCTACCATCAGTTGAAACTCTTGGTAGCGTTACTGTCATCTGTTCTGACAAGACTGGAACTTTAACCGAAGGAAAAATGTGCCCTTCATACCTTGTTGATTCGACAGGTTCTGAGTATATGTTCCAAGAGGCCACGACATTGGATCCCCAAAAGGGCAGAATTTCCAAGAGCGTTAATAGCAATGAGGGAAGCAAAGATTTCGACAAGGAAGCCAGGATTTCAGGCTCAGCTTGTGCTTCTCTGATTATCTGTGCACTTTGTAATAACTCCAACATTCTTTTTGACACGGACGAAGATCAATGGATTTCCAGCGGTGATCCGACAGAGGTAGCCCTTCTTTCTGCTGCATTGAAAGGGAAAGCTTCACGAGATGGCTGGAAGAGATTGACTGAAAATCCGTTTGACTCTGATCGAAAAATCATGAGCATCACACTGGAACTCCCTGGAAGCGATGAAGTGCTAGTCCTTGCCAAGGGTGCTCCTGAACAGATTGTTGCTCGTTGTTCTGGTATATTGTCAAAGAATCCTAATAATCTGACTGTAATGGGAGGTCAAAATGAAGATAGCCATAGACAGCTATCCTCTATCGTCCGAGATGCTGATCCATTGACTAGAGCTGAATCAAATCGTATTGGAAATGATTGTGCCAGTCTGGCTGGTCGTGGTCTACGCGTTCTCGGTTTAGCAGCTAAGCTATACAAAAAGCCTAATAGCCATGGTGATGATCAAGAAGGATTAACGGTCAAGTCAGTCGAGAGCGACCTTGTATTTGCTGGGCTGATTGCTATTAGAGACCCCGTTCGTGAAGGTGTAAAAGGCTCCATCTCCGCATGTCACAGTGCTGGTATCCGTGTTTCGATGATCACTGGTGACCATCTTTTGACAGCCAAGGCGATAGCGATGGAATTGGGCATTTTTAACCCGAACCAGCTCAATATGAGTAAAGCAGTCACTGGTGAAGATATATCGTTGCTCTCCGAAGAAGACTTGGCCGAACTTGATCCATTCCCAGTAGTTTTTGCCCGTGTTTCTCCAGAGAATAAGCTTAGCATCGTCCGTGCTCTTCAACATAAGGGTCACCAAGTTTTGTTTTCTGGTGATGGCTGCAATGATGCACCAGCTATCAAGCGTGCAGATGTTGGCGTTGCAATGGGCCAGGGCGGTAGCGATATCACTAAACAGGTTGCCGAAGTGGTCTTGTCGGACAATAACTTTACCACTATCACTGCAGCAATCAAAGAAGGCAGACATATATTTGACAACATTCTCAAATTTATCGTCTACCTTTTGTCTTGCAATACTGCTGAGGTCATGCTGTTCTTGTTTACATCGCTCATTAACGTCGAGATGCCTTTTACTATCATCATGATCCTTTGGGCCAACATCATTGCAGATATCCCACCAGCCTTGTCTATCGGTGTCGAGCCCTGTGAAATAAGAATCATGACGCGTCCTCCCCGTCACCCAAAGCAAGGCATCATGAATCGCATCACGATAACTGTTATTCTACTCCAAGCATTCTTTATGGCCTCCATTACGTTTGCAGTATATCTCATTGTCGATACAACTGACATAGCCCAATACATGACTCTGAAAAAGTTTGGTCCCGATGACTTCAACTACACCCCAACCCTTGTTACTAAGGTCAAAGGCGGCGGAGAATCCAATGATGCCAATCCCAACCTACATGTTGCCGCTGCTAGATCGGTGGCCTTTGGTGTTCTTACAGTCATGCAACTTAACCAGGCTTTCTTGTCTAGATCCGTCACTGAAAGTGTCTTCAAGACTGGTATAACATCTAACAAGTGGATGATTGGTGGTGTCTTTTTCTCATTCGTAATGTATATCCTTGGCAGCTATACCCCTGGATGGCGCGAGTGGCTCAATCTTGTTCCACTAGCTTGGCCAGCCTGGATTGCAATCATCATAGCCGTTATCATACAGATCATGTTTAGCGAAATGGTCAAGGCGTTTTTGCGCAGATGGTACATAAAGCACCCAACATATGGAACTCTTGAAGTCGTCGGAGTTCCAGATCATAATAATTCTGATGATGAGTCGATTGCAAGCGTTGACTACAGTAATGAGAAAGCCCGCGTCAAGGAAGATCTGGCAGAGAAGGCCGGAGCAGTTAGTCAGATCTAATATTGATTTTCATAGTCTTATACTATTTTATTATTTAAGTTGTTTTATGCTTTAGTTTTGTTTGAGCTTGTGATTTTTCGTCATAGCACAGTACTATTGATTTTTTCAGTCTCTAACAAGTAAGATTTGTTATCAACATACAAGATAAGTTCAATTGCAACAGTAAAAATAGAGAATTATATAATCAGAAAATAGTAAAGAAAATACTATTTATTCATAAAAAGGTTATACCTATTGTTGACCATAAGGCTGGTTAGAAGCCAATTTATTTATTGAAAATATGTATACCTACTAGAACTTTATTATTTCTAGTAGTACCTTGTCTGCCATAGCCCTGAAAAGACGAACCTCTAAGCTCAGCACTGCCTGCTACTCTCTGTATTTTCATTTCTGCTCGCTTTCTTTTTATACTGGGTTTTGCTATCCACACAATAGCCAAATCGGGAGATTCAAAATTGGCAAAAGCAACAGCCACAAAGATATTTTTATTAAAGGGTCTTCTACCATTCTTCCTTATCACCATTTCAAACCCAAATGAATTATCGCTTGACTTGTCATCACGCACTTCAATGCTGAATTCACTATAGATAGAAAAAAGAAACAGATATTATATTAATATATTCAGATGTATCTTTTGCAATGTACCTTTTTCAAGCGCCACAAGAGGTTATATTTACCAGGTATAATTTGCGACCTCAACCAAATAGATTTGTGTTTTTTTGGCTGCTTTCGATGGTATCTGGACGCTCTTTTTCATCATGGCCAAGACATTCTTATTGGGTATGTTTGGTAATATGCACCTCAGATACTCCTTGCTGTCTACTCCAAAATGAGAATTTTTATTTTGACTGCCATCATAGATCTTTGTAGAAAATTTCAACCCCGTATTTATAAACCCAATATTCCAGAGCTGCAGAGAACGAATTTTTGCAATAGTGTTGAGTTTGTTCAATTCAGTTGGACTATTTTCAACAATCTTTCTCAATATTCTAATATTGTAAGGAGTGAAGCATCTGAAGTCAAGGGTGTTCAAGAGATTAATGAAATTTATTATATCAAATCTGTGGGAATTCCCAATACCATTGCCACCATTGGTTATATGTAGGCTGCTTTCTCTGCGACTGACTTGATATTCCAAAACATGGTCAAAGCTTTCATCAGTAGTGTATTCGGAGCTACTACCGTCCCTGTCAGTATAGTACTCTTGATCATCCTGCCCTAAATATTTTTCTTCCTCATAGATATCGAATATACTTTGAAGAAAGATTGTAAATAAGATGGGCTTGATAATGATGTAGGGAAATTCCAGCTCGTTGCTATATTTGCCAAAATTATTATCGAATGGGTTAGTTCTCCCCAACTTGTTTGCCAACTTTTGCGATGTAGAAAAATAGTATACCGCATTGACTAGGGTTAAGGTTGCTTTTTTGGTCAGACTATAAGGTAAAATAGTACTGGTATTTTCGATTGTGCCACCACAAAGATCGCTGTCGCCAGGCCTTATTATCACTTTTCCACCACATTGAGCATCTATATGGTCCACGAGCAACTTCTTTGCTAGCTTGCACCTCGCTTTTCTGCCAAAGTCGCTAAAGTAGTAATCAAACTTGGGTAACCACTTGAGGATATCAATTTGGGCATTTTTGGTCGGGATTAGATATTTTTCAATATCAGCAATATTCTCTTGGTCATCATATACGGAAGCTGACGAGGCATAAATGCTGTTTTCGCTCATGACTACAATATAATAGATGCTGGATCGACTAAAATGGTGATTTAACCAGGGAGCTAAAAAGCCAGTATTTAGAATGATGGAATGATCTAAATAAATGGTAAAGAGAGAGAAGAAAGATGTTCAAAGAGGCTGTTTTACATGTGCCAGCAATTCGTATTAAAAACGTATAAACGCTGTATGCGTTTCAAGTACCTGTAAAGACAGGGTGAGGACACCTTGAAGCAAACCTAAAGCTTGTTGAAGTCAAGAAGCTTTCCTATCATTCTTAATCACCACTAATTCACTTTGCATATAAAAGGAATTATTAGAATATAGCATATCATTAATTATACTTGCTTTAAAAATATCAATGTGAGTTGAACCGAGTCAGAAATGTATTGACTTATTGTTTCTGGTAGTTAGCATAGCTGGCTAGACATCTATTCAAAACATTTCACAACTTAGTAGGACCCGTATTGACCCCTTTTTTCATGAACAAAGAAATTATTTAAAATAAGCATTGTAGGCACTTTTGATGAGACAATAGATTGCATTGAAAACTTTATATGTGTTCGATGTGATGTATTTAAAGGAAACGGCAGCTATGTGCGCCCGTGATGACACAATATAGTAGAAAATCCCAAGTATTTAGGATGTATAAACAATAAAAAAGCCCTTTGAATAATATAGTTTGACTCAATGTTATTGTTCAAAGACTATTCCATGCTAATAATACTGGCCTGGTTGTTGACCTGATGGAGCCGGTATAGAATATTCTGAGCCAGGTCCACCCACAAAAGAGGGGCTTTCAAAAATTGGAAAGCCGGGTTCCAAGCCTGAAACTTGTTCAAATATCAGTGGGTTTTCTGAGGAAGCATATT
The DNA here is from genome assembly GCA_027575805.1 of Mycoemilia scoparia. Lineage (NCBI taxonomy): Eukaryota > Fungi > Kickxellomycota > Kickxellomycetes > Kickxellales > Kickxellaceae > Mycoemilia > Mycoemilia scoparia. The sequence continues at coordinate 49,725 of JANBPU010000047.1, read as the reverse complement.
CAGGAGTTGGTACAGATGAAGGCGATTCCAAATATCCTTCATGCAGGAGCCCATTCAACTCCGAAATGAGGCTCAAAATTACCCAATCAGGAAGATATTCGAAAGATTGTTCAGAGAATATCTCAGCTTCTGAAGGAAAGGCGCCAGGGAACTGCTGGCTAATCGACTCAATGATGCCATGCTGAGATTCACTTGGGATATTTTCAGGCTCTTGCAAGGCAGGGCTCTCCCAGCCTTGATAGAGCGAGATACCTTCTGCTTCTTGAGTATTATACAAGCTATCATGTTGTTCTGGCAACTCATTCAAAAAACCTGATTCGCTGGGAATGAACTCCTGGCAAACGCCAAATTTGTTGAGCGTAGTGGCGAAGGAAGCGACAATAAGTGACAAGTTGACGGCGGACTTCATTGTAATGGTGATTAGTGACTATAGCAATAAAAGTGAAGTAGAATTCAAATGTATGTATGCAAAAGAATGCTTGCTTTTTCTAGGATAAATGTGCTGAACCAAACTCCTTATATACCATTTACAAAGATATTTTTGTAAGCTCTTAGTACTGGGCGCTTCTTTAGTAAACTTGCTTCATGTCGATATCTATAATAGACTATGGCTTGGAGTTTAGGTGGTTACAATTGCCAAGCCTTCATGGAGCCAAACATCATGCCCCATAATTAACTGATATCATACCGGATGATATATCTAATTCAGCTGAGGCTGTTTTACACAAACATTTTTATTATATTGTCGCCTGTAGTGTTTCAAACGAGTGTACTATATTGATTAGAGAGTGTAGAAATAGCCAAGACCCGCACCTCAAGCACATTCACACATACTTTTTTTTATCAATCCATAATAGGCATGCTTGCCTGCTAAAGTCCACATTCTCAATAAGTGATAATAGCAAATATGGCTGTAAGCGACTCCATCACCATCAAGCTAAATAATGATGCCGCAGCCTTGCGGACATGGGAACAATTGCGCCGAGATGCACGAAATGTAGAGACCAAATTACAGAATTCTATCCTGGAATATGGGCAGCATCAGCAAACTGTGAGAAAACTAGGAAGCAACGACTCTTCTACTGATCCAAGTGCTGATAACTTGAAGTTGCAGCTGAGGTCTGAGGAAAAGGACATAGAGCTGCTATTGCAAGAGGTATGTGACCTATTTATCAATATTACATCATCAACTTCCAAAATTTATTTATTCCCATGCATATTTAAACACTGTATTATAAGATGATGGTGGCTAACTGGTAAAATGTTTGTAGCTTCACTTGATAATAAAGGAGATAGAGGAGATCATCTCCCTGCCAGAAAGTGCCAAGAATCTCGGAAAACAAGGACAGAGTGTTTCAGTTCACACATTACAACGCCATCAAAATTACTATGATGACTATAAACGTGATTTTTTAAAGTACAAGGTAAGAAGCAACTGATTTCCTCTGCCTGTAAAGTGGCATTGATAACGATCAGAGTTATCATATGTATATTCTCTTGTACGAATAAATAGAATATCATGTGGCAACAGCTAGATCACAATGAATTGCTTGGAAATGGTGGTGTCCGAGGTCTGAGTGGCCGTGAACTCTCTGACCAAGAACAGCTAATCCGAGAGCGAGAGCGAATTGAACAAGCACATAACAATGCTGATATGATCATAAAGTAAGCCTATAAGCAATAATGGCACTTGAATACTTGTTAATTATTTGACATATAGCTAACCAAAAAAACACTCTATCTATGACTTCAGCCAAGCATTAAGTATAGGTGCCGACTTACATGAACAACGCAGCATGTTGGCACGCGCCACTGGTCGCCTTACTGATGTTACAGGTAATAAATCTATTTCTGATATGTGGTTGCCATTTGATAGGACATAATGTCTAGCTATATTTATGTGTATGTATTGACCCCGATAATTTTTGTATTTTTGCTTTTTTAGAGAACCTCCCTGGAATAAATTTGCTCCTTGGGAAAATCCACTCACGTAAACGTCGAGAAAAAACCATATTGGCAATTGTTTCCTCAACATGTATTATTCTCATTTTGCTCTATTTGCTATACTAGTGATACTTTAAATTAACAATGGACATGGAACATTTAAATGTTTGTTTTTTATATGCACCAAAATCCATATCAAGGTAGCCCAAACTATTCCTTTAAACTGCCAAAACTACAGTTGTAAATGTAAATGTTACTTTGGAGTGCCATACTGGTTAACTATCCATACCTAAGCACTGTGGCGAATTGGTTAATTTTATTTTTATCTTATCTTCAACTATCAAAAACTATATATGCTTATGTAATAGGTGTTCTTGCTAAACAAAGCCCCTTTAAAAAATGACATTCACTTTTTTACTTTTAAAAAGCGATTGCAGGAACTTATAGAACAACCCATAATAAACAATGAAATACCGTTGTCATCATTATTGTAAAGACCCAATTGGCTGGTTTGAATCCCTTTTAGCTCTTGTTTTGTTTATTTGCATTTTAACAGCATTATCCATTTTGTTTCGTGCCTATCACCAGGTTTTCGGATACACAATTTATTCCTGTGCGAAATAAATAGCAAAGTCATAGTAGCTGACATCATAATATTACTATTGAAAGGACAACTCAACTCAACTCGTATTTACAAAGCTGAAATCGAAAAATAAGTGTTTTTAATGTCTACAGCAACAGGTATGTACCACATTTTAATTAAAAAGAAAAAATGAGCTATTATTTTTGAAGGGTGACCACTTGCTAATAGGCTGTGATCACTCATTTGGCTGTGATTGCCCCTATAATCGTTGGCCACCAAAAGTCACCCTTCGAAAATTATGATCCAAATGCTCTAAAATTTCAAAAAAGTTGATGTAATACTTTTATGTTGATAAAGCTTACCATTGGAAAAATAAGAGCGGAATATATGATTTGTTTCATCAATTAGAAGGAGGATGTTGAAAATACATATACAGAAAATTCCAAATATATTAAAATACGACTAACAAATGCTTAAACTTTAACGCTTAATAAACAGAGCCTGCGATTGTGATACGCGATTTTGCATATGAGGTAAATGATCCAAGACATGTAGGAGAATTCGATCCCGAAATATATGCCAAAGAGAACGAACTCGCTGAAGAGCGTGACAATGAAGATGGCGAGGACGACGTGTGGGATTCGTTTGTATCGTATAAGCAGCCACTTGAGGAGAATAACAAATTTCCATCCAACATAGGAACTAGCTCGTCGGACTACTCTTCACTACAATTTGACTCACCACCACAATCGGCTCATCCAGATAGACTTGTTTCCTCGTCTTCTGGCAAAGATGGGATGGGATTTAATAGTAACGGACCTGAAAATATTGCTGGCAATGATGAAGGTGATGCAGAATTCAATACAAGTACACCAAATAATGCTAAAAATGATAGTCTCTCAGGGCTGAGATCTTGCAGAGCCCTATATGACTTTGAAGCCGAGAACCCTACAGAGCTATCATTTAAAGAGAACGACACGTTGTTTATTATGTATAAGCAATGTCATGGATGGCTTCTTGGATTCAAGTCCAAGAATAACACACTTGGCCTTATTCCCGAAAACTATGTTGAGTTTAACGATTAATTTATCCAAGCCCCTGGTATGAAAAACATGCTCAGGCTTTAGTGCATATACTTTTTCAACTTGATTGCCCATTTCAATCAGAATTACGTCCTACATTTGGTATGTACTCTATCAAGAGTATACCAAACTATACCCCCATACCACCTGCAAATTTGGGTAATAAGTCATACATTTTAGTCTACTATTAAAGATATCACTCCGGCACACTTTTAGAGGAGACTGCTATTTACTTTAAAAGCCTTTAAACCTTATTGACATTCATTTTGCTCATTTTATTTTATATCTATATCAATAGAACCTATCCCTTAGATACATATGGATCATTATTTTTGAAAGGCCTATTTTTACTATTAGGCCAGCTTCATCTTGCATATTGGCCAAACTATATTTTCATTATTAAATGTAGAGTCTGCTTTTAGCTCTTCAAAAACAATCCCCATATCCACATTGAAATTAGTATAACTATTAAACTCGAAATTTTTGATCGATGAAGGAGATGATACATGCTCTTGGATTTTCAATTTGAGACTTTTGGCCACCTTTGTTGCATACACAACACACATATGGTCATATTTCATAAGGCCTTAGGTAAAATGGGTCCTCAGAGTGGCATATAAAATAGCTGATGATTGGGCCAAAAGACGAGGACCTATTTCTGCCCACGATATGCTTGATCCCAAGTGAATCTTGGCATATACAAGTCATGAGAAAATTTTAACAATTTGCAATTCACTTTGCAATATAATACTGCACAACACGAAAAGTTTAATTATCTCGGACCTAAGCTGCCACCTATACATATGCCCCCGTCATAATATCCAATTGTTCATAGTACAATAAACAAATGTGCCGTTAAATGATCCAAATGCCGATACAAATATTGAGTTTGGATTGTAAGTAAATGACATCCTGTGAAAAACATGCACATATGTGTGTGTATATGTGTACGCAAACAGCGGAATGCGTTAAACAATACTAGATCAGGGGGCGGCTTTATTTCATTAAGGACAGCCACAAATATGATAGTAGCAGTAGCAGTACCTCTAATTAAAGTGTATCAATAGACTATCGGTGAAACCCCCCAGAAAAAAAAGAGCTATTAGATGTTTAACAAAAGAAAGAAATTATTCCTAAATCCGGAATTAGGCAATGAAAGTATGCAGTAATAATTCAAGTACTAACAATTGCATCAATCGCAGACACCCATCCTTATTATCTCACATTTGGACATACATTCATATTTGTATGTCTGTGTGAATTTGAGAGAGAAAGGGAGAGACTTTTGCGAATAGAGCACTATGTTCATACTTCTCTGGCAATTGTACTAAAAATTCAGTACTTGGGTCACCCCTAAAAGTGACAGATTTAAACAGCGAGCTATTACATTCCACAGGACCCACTTTTGCCAAACACACTACTACAGAATGGAATTCCAATCTGCTATGCACACATCCACAACTGGAGAACATACAGCTATTGGCAGTATTAGGGTTGGCTAAGCATCGTTGTATGTAGTATTTTCTGTAAAATTCAAATTACTATACATCCAAAAGCTGATATAAATTTATGCACGGATGATGCTATGTTTTTGGTTATTCCCTAACTATCAATAAAATATTGAAACAAATCGACGCAGGTAGTCCCTATTGGTAATCTCAGGAGTAATATATAACCTTCAATTTAGCTGTCATTCATATAGGAAATATTGATAAAAACATATTTCCTAAGTTTCAACATCAATAGGCATATCTACAACTTTGGAAACAAATTAATTGATACTTGTGTGAATTTGAAGTTGGTGCAATCTTAAAAGTACGAAACAAAAGAAATAACAAAAAATGAAGATGAAGTTGTGTAATAGAAACGGAAAATCAATCAATAGTATATAAATTGGAATTCTGGTAGTTTGTGAATATGAATGCTTTGGCTCTGCACGCAAGCCATGTCTGGGCGTGAGTGGTTGCAATTCCTTCCTTTGCGACTATAATAGCGAGAGAATTGAACCATCCTATTCCAATATCTTTTAAAGAGTCGAGAACTATATAATTGTGGAGATTATATCGCACATATTGTAGGGAACCCGACAGCGATCGCGTGTTGTATCTTGACTTCGAATCTTTACAAGATTACCCTTTATGATGGTAAGGCAGTGGGGCATTCGGGTATCCAGAATTAATTAAAAGCTGAGTCCCGTTTTTAGTAATTTACATGTATAACACAGAGAAAGTCGCTGAGGATGGAGTCTGGTAGATAGAAGGATACATACACAGACTTTTTGGGGAGAGAGTAAGAGGATGAGAGATAGACCAAATCATACTAAAAGAGGGAGATGGTGTGAGATGAGGAATGTATGTTCGTTTGTTTTTGTAGCAAATGTTATGGAAGGGGGGACAAAGCTACTATAGGGTAGCTTTGTAGCAAAAGTTTTATATGTGGGTAGTTATTTTTGAAGGACTAAATTAATATTATCAATGATAATATAGGTTGGCCAATATGCATGATGAAACTGGCCTACTAGTAAAAATAGGCCTTTCAAAAAAAAGATCCATACGATTCCAGAACAGCAATGATAGATAAATGAGAAAAAGCAAAGACGTTGAGTTGCTGCTGCTACACAGCAGAAGTGAGAGAATTAAGGTATTTTAGTAGTACAAAACCCTGACAACAGTTGAGCCTTCAGTGGGGCCATTAAAGTCAGGTGATTTAGTCATATCTCGATCGGTTGAAGGCTCTGAATTTGAATCAGCTGTGAGAGTCGTGCTCGAAGTATCAAACGGTTGCTGTTGCTGCTGGTCTTCGGAATTAAGTGTGTCAGACATTATTAATGATGTTACTAAGCTTGAATACGATTTCAAAGAAAATGTTGCTAAGTGTGAATATGGCTTGTTCGTCAGGGGTGGTTTGCTGGTGTTGGTTCCTGGATGTGGCGGCTAATGATTAATATCCTTCTATACTACAATAGACAATATGCTGACCAATATATTTACAAGCAGATGTGGGCCTATATTAGTCGATGTATATACACAAGGATAACCGCGTATTTACAAAACTTGGTGGGAAGAGTGTAATATATATGGCAAAGAGCAACGTGACGCCGACGTGCGACAGCTACAGATAGAGGAAGAGAATAACTAAAGAGAATAAGGGCAGCTACTGTGTTTGAAGCTAGATGAAGAGCTGAAAATAAATTGAATGTACAACAGGAGAAAAAATTGGTGAACTGCCAAAGACCCTCTCAGGAGAGGGCCGTATATATATATATGTATATTATGTGCGTTTGTGTCTGTGAGGAAAGACGGGTTCGTTTAATGTGAGGGAGGGTGAGAAAGGACAAGATTAACGACAATAACTTGGTGACATGGATTTTTAGGCAGAAGAACAGGTAATCAAAGGAAGGCGATGCACGGGGGGGGGGGTAAAGTACAAGGTTTCAATAAGACACAGGAAATGCGGAGATTCAATAAATGGAATAAACCCCTTTGTTGTACTTTAGAGAGTCGTAGTTACTCGGAGACAGAGATGGTTGTGATGATAGTATGAGTGTGTTCGTACAGGCAGAAATAATCCATGTTTACATAGCTGTGATGCTTCACAATATCACAATTTGGGAAGACCAAAACTTATGTGCACGTACTTTAACTTCCAAAACGGAAGCGAGGCAAGCAAGAGCTGTATTAAAAAGAGAGAGGGGAGAGAAAGGCTTTAGCAAATGTAGGCAAGTGCGAACACCTAGAAAGCAAGAAATGCACAGAGCGGACGTTCGCTTGTCCCTCCTTAATGGTGTTACCATGGTAATCGGTCGCACGATGCTTTCCACTGTATAAACATCATACCTTTAATGGCATCTGGCATGCAAAGTGGCGACTAGAAAAAACTCTCACACACATCTTGTCCGTATTATCACACTCTGGTCTTTACCATCTTTGTACTCTGGCTATGCATGGTGAAGCCGTGCTTATTTGTGCGGAGTGAACACTATTGAAAATCCTGACTGTTTGGCAAACACTCTTTGCCACCCTGCCATATCCCTTTATCCGATACATCTGGTGTCGCGCTTGTGCTTTTTGTGCTCTAGAATTCCAAATGGTAGCAATTCAACGTCCTATAATGTTCTTGCTTCCCATAGTCCTTCCACAGCCCGGAAAATGCGTTAGAAAAAGGACGCGTCCACTATCATACCACTGGATCTAAAATTATGCTGTCCTTCATGAGTTCTAACAGATTTTCTAGCGATGCTGACCTATGGCGGTGGCATTGTCTGGCATATCAAAGCACACTGGACATGTTCTAAAGGTGGGAGACAGAAAGAGAGAGACTCATTCGCGATGTCTATGTGGCCTCAGATCGTCACCGCTTTGACCATCAGTGGGCTGTGTATAAATAACAGCTGGGCTATTATGATACACCAAAGCTGGCCTCCTGAGATATTGTTTCCTAATTTTACTATTGTTGCTTTATTGCTATATGGGATACAATGCAACTCATTTCTTTATCTGTCAGCAAGCAATCCTAATCGAGACAGCATCCCCCTTTCCATGTTTTTTGGTCAAATGTTCCTATTCGTTACCAACAACTGTGCCTATGTATCTTGGTTTAGCCATGTGAATGTATACAGGCTCACCACTTCTTGGATTGCTGGTTTCCAACGCCAATAAGCCTCTACATTTCCATACTCCACTTTATTTCGCCTCCAACCTGGCTCCCTCAACCCAATAAGGGTATGTAGAGAAGTGATGCTGTGTTTGTAGATTGCACCATTTCTAGCACCCAAGCACATTTCTGCAATAAGCATGTATGTCTTTCTCTGCTACGCACATATTGCTGTTGCAGAAATGTATCAACACTAAACATGTGGCCTCAAGCAGCACTTTATCCAAACCACGTATTAAGAAGGACATGCAGCGGTTAGTGGGTATGCATAACAATGTAAAGCTGTAATACTTGAATTGTGCAGACACAAAGCCATATTGACTATAAGGCTTTCGTGTTCAAATGCCAGCATCATCGATATGTAGCTCGTTGGCAGCTGATATTCTGTAAGCACTAAAAGCCAGATCCAAGTGAGATCTTCTAGCCTTATACATTTATGTGCAAGCACATCATCTCCTACTTAACTGCACTACTGTCTTCTTGTTACATGCTTATGTACATATGTGTACATATCTAAAGCACGGCTGTGTCGTTTACTTGCGCTCAAGACAGGAGTACGCAAGTAAATATATATGCTCTTGAATACATTTTTATGGTGTGTGGATGCAAGTGTATGAGTGAGCACGAGTCAAGATGCCCTTCCTTTGTAATCCCACATCCAGGCCAAGTTCCGGAGTTCATCACTGTCTGCACGTTTCTCCACTAATAACAATAGAACAGACTAATATTCCTTGCGTCAATCAAATTTGCAGAAATAAGCCGCCGTGCATTCTGCTTTGGCTCATCCAATAATCGAGAAACGCTCTCTTCAAGCTCTATCTCCACTGCCACCCACCAGCAAGTTGGCCTCTGCATCTTTGAACTGGCCAATGTTGCTTATATTAAAATTAAATGATTCTTTGGCTGGGTTTACTGGCTTATAGTTACATCTTGGCACTTGGTAGCCTCATTGAATATACAGCAAAAAAACTGCTTTTTAAAGTCTTGAGTTGTAGATCCAAAACGATATCACCATCTTGCTGGCTATTATACCTATAAAAGGTCATTGATCTCAGGAATGCTTCCAAGAGTATTGTGATGTTGATGTAAGATATACTGATTATTGGATATGGTCGAGATTGATTGGGCATCAGCAACATCATGAAATTTATAGCAGACGCTAGGCTATTTGAACAGGATGTACAAAATCGCGTAAAGCATAAATGAAAGGTAACCATTAAAGGAAAAGCAAATTCAAAACTAAGTGCATATAATGGAAAGAAGGCCATAGGCATGTATGTGTGCGCGTAATTACAATTCAAAAACAGAAACTGAGAAATGCCAAAATCTCAATCTAACGTACTATACAATACAATTACCGTTTTGAAACACAGATTTCTAATATGACTGAACTCCTGTTTTCCAGATCTATTGTTTTCCACAGATTACAGCAATATATCTGGCAAGTTCTCCACCAAAAGGGAACAAACAGATACACTTGTACATTCCCTGCAAATCACCCCATAACCAATATTTTTAGCTGCAGCATCATTGGTGATTGCCTAGTATTCAAGATGATATCCTAGTACCCTTTTAGAGGAGGCTTTCATATTCACATTGGCCCCCTTATTCTGACAGTCATCACACTGTCATTGATATCAATGTGGCTGTTCCTACTGGAATATATATATGTTACATATTTAAAATAAAATTTGAGGAAGCTTATGGGTTGAGGGTGCAAATAGCAATACCTTTTATATATGGGTAATAATTTTTGAAGGGTGAAAATTTACTAGTAAAAATCAGCCCTTCAAAAATAGCTATCCATATTTCTATACAATACACTCAAATTTACAAAGCCCACTTTTGTGTCGATATTTATTCCCATGGTAACCCGATTTATCGACCTACAGCATACAGAACCAATGCTAATTTATGACACAGTTATCTCCCTTCTTTATCTCTTTATTCTTTCTGTCTCCTCTCTGACCGTAATTCTTTTTGCATAAATTGGTTTATTTGTGTTAATGCAATTATGTATAAAGCAGTGTTTAATAGCTACAGGACGAGCAAACAAGGCATCAGTGATGGTTGTTTGTTAATGGTGGGATATGTATCAGTGGTCTCGTCATTTCTCCTATTCACACTTCTTATTCATAACATGGTTAAATACCTATATATGTTTAGGGAATAAAAGATAAATCAGTGTGTTCGCCTTTATTAATAAATGTACATTTAGAACGAACTTTTAATATACACATTACTCAAAATGGTGTTTTACAATGCCACCTTAGGATAGCACAGTCAACGATGACTCTCAAAGGACTTTTTAGACAATGAGCAATAAATTTAAGATGCCTATAGTTTCCATCGCCAATATGGGTAACAATTTTTGGAGGGTGAAAGTTTACTAATAAAGCTGGACATCCATTTAGCTGGGATTGTCCCTATAATGACTGATCACCAAAATTTACCCTTCAAATATTATCTCCCATATAAGTTAGAATTATATATGACGATGTTTCACTTGGGATCGAATGAATATAAGACAGGAATGAGTCCCGAGATCTTGGCCCAATTACAAACCTTTTCATATGTGACTCCTGTGGCTTATTTTTGCCAAAGCACTTATGAAATTTGGCCTTATAATAACCAAATTCCACCTGAAGTTAAGTAGGGATGGGTTCTGAAAATTTCTGGTAATTGGATTAAGGAAATGCAGAACAATGGGTGAATGTGTAAATATGGGCGATTATTTTTGAAGGGTGAAGGTTTACTAATAAAACTGGACATCCATTTAGCTGTGATTGCCCCTATAATCATTCGTCACCAAAATTTACCCTTCAAAGATTATTACCCATATAGCACTTGGGTCATTTCACCAAAAGATTTATAGCCCTAGGAAATATCAAGAAATCTGTATATTACAATGTGGACATTTGTGAATTTCAACTAGGCAAATAATTTAATACGTCTTTTTAAATTTTATTATTATTACTAACCATATTATGACAAAACTAATTAGAAAACTAGATAGAAACATTTGATAAACAAATTAAACATTAAGAGGACTAGAATTTCAAAAAATGACTTTGGTGAGACAAGCCCATACCTAGGTTACGCCTGGGGCTTCAATCTATACATAGTAGTTACCATAGAACAAACAAGTAAGGGAGCAATTGAGCAGGATCATGATATGCTTGGCTTGTTGTTGATGCTGATGTGTGACCTCTTCTCCCATGTTCAGAATTACCGTGAGTTATAACCGATGGATAGCTGGATAATATTAATACTAAATACTGATATATGTTTATACATATTCTTTTTAGAGCAGCCACTATTGCAATTAATTTATAGCGAACTCGACTTAAAATAGTAGATGTTGGCTCCTGCTCTTCCTGCTGATGTTGCTGCTGAGTCTGGTACCTTCCAGCAGTGTCACTAGAACCTTGGCTTGTAGATAAAAGCAGCCTCTGACGTATTCCAGGGTATTGCTGGTACCTATTCTGAGGGCCACTAAAGGATGACTCAAGTGAAGCTCTTTGGTCCCTAGACAAACTTATTCTTCTTGGAACTCTCCGACTATATTCAATGCTTGAAGTGCGATAGCTGCTGTAAAACTGGTCATACTCTTCGGATTGCTGTAACAAAGGGTCTTCTGATTGTTGTGGCCCTTCTTCTCTGATCTCCTCTTCAATGATATCGACGCCATTATTATTATTGTTGTTATTGCCACCACGAGGTCTCCTACTAATATTGGCTCCAACAATATTGATTCTGTTGCTGCCGGTACTACCGTTTGTTTGGGTGCTGGCATTTACCAAGGTTTTATCAGAATCTGCACGGCGCATCAGATTAATTGGAGGCCGGGCATATTGGTTGTGTCGATGCTGACTGTGTGACCCTTCAAATTGAGATGGCGATTGTTGCTGTGGTAAAGTATGTCATCTATGAACAATTGAATCCCGCAAGGTTGAGAGCCTATCCGAAAATGTTGGGCAATTCTGTCTGGGAGTTGGCGCTGATGCCGATGATAGGGCGGTCGATATTCTTCTTGTTCCTGACTCGCTATTGTCTTCGTTTTCAGAGTGATATCCTGAAGCTTGTTCGGTATTTATAGATGATCGTGGCTCGGATTCTGAAACCCTTGACCTGGTTTGCCCAATAAAGCTGTCATTGTTGTTGCTGCGACTGCTGCTTGCAGAATTTCTGGTTTTTGAAAAGCGAGACCTTAGAGTGTTCACTCTAGTCCTAATATTGGTAGTAGCTAGCATATTGTGCTTTTTCTATATTCTCGATGCTTGGTTTTTTAAAGAAAGGAATGAACGATGCAATATATTAATAGAAAAGAGGCTATCTAGTTTAAAGGACCAGTGCTATGCCAGACGAATGGACCTTGAAAGAGTTATTTCGACAGATGCAATTACCAGATGTGATAAATGCCTAAATCATAACCTTTATAATAATGAAAAAGAAGCAAGATATCTTTAGTTTCGGTACAAAGAGTCATGGGTTTGTCTTCAAGATATCAGTCAATAAATGTGACAGAACATGAGAGCAGTATATAATCGCTTTTAACTTCACTTGCCTGTTTGCTTTGTATTAATTTCGATGAGAAACACACAAAACTGAGCAACAGCTTAGGATTATTTCCCAATGGTGCTCATAGAAGAAAGCGTAAATATATTATGAATAAAGAAATATACACAAGAAGGATAGCGATAACGAGGAAGACGTCCACAACTTTGGGTTTTTTCTAACAAAATGTGACAGATATGAGGATATTAAAGACAAATTGAAACCCTGACTAGTATAAGGCTTCTTCTGACATTATTTTCAGGCAAAAAGTCTAGTCGTGGGTTATGTTCAGCTTAGTCACCAACTTTACTGCTATTTCTTTCTCTCTATCAACCCCATCCCAAAACCACAATCTACATGTAAGAGAATGATGTATATCGGGAATACTCAGAGCTCTTTTATTCTGTTTCTACACCCACAAGCCAACATTCCAAAAGAATACATTTAATCAGAAGTATTCTAGATGGTTGCTAAAAATAGCTTTAGACAAGATCTTGGCTTTTACTATATGGTAGGTTCTCTACCAAAAGTGAAACAGCCTGTGCCCCCATACCTCCTGCGGGTTTGGTTCATAAGCCACACATTTTAGGTTACCATTGGCAGATTATTTGGCACACATTTGATGGAGAACCTGTCATCTATATATATATATATACGCATCACTCATGACCATCTTGATAGCTGCAAAATGGTTCTAAATATGTGCATGAATTGCAAAAATCTTAAAAGCAACCCGACTCATCAAGATGTACTATACACCAACTTTTATATACAATAAAGGTCTGGATTAAACGAGTCTCAAGCGTTGGTTTGTTTGTTTGATACATTCACTTCTTGGCATTAAAGCGATCTGGTCCTATTTCAACAAGGGTATAATTATCAGTTCCACGAATTAATTTATAATGTTAAAGTAGATCTTTGAACTTGGAATCGCTTACAAACCCTATTTTAAGCAGATACCAGATATGGTAGTTTCCTGTAACTTAACATTTTAATATTAATGTTTAAAAAGAACGTCCCCACAATCTCATGTTAGTAGTTTTACAATGGTCATTTCAAAAGAAACACAAGTTTATCAGCAAATATCACAATTTAATGATCAAATAGAAACACAATGCAATTGCTAATAAAAGCACAAACTACTAATACTAAGTCTAGAGTGAATTTCTCTCTATCCCTAGTATCACAGATGTCTTGTTAAAAAGTTACTAGTAGTTTCAACCAACAATATTAATATATTAAGGGGGTGAACCATGTCAAAAAATCAAGAAACTTTCTATGCACACTCAAGTATTTTACCCATTGCATCATGATGGATTAAAATAACCACGAATGATAATTTATTGTGCATAGTAATTGGGGCAATCTTGATTTTCAAGAAGATTCGTTCACAGCATAATGAATAATGTGACTAATTTCCAGATTCACGAAGGTGCCTTGGTCTCCAGACTCCAGGCTTCGAAGCACTTGGTTGTTCTGATGGTTGGCGAACGTTCACACTAGAACCACTACCACTGGAAGCGTAGACAGATGACGAAGCTCCGGGGGAGGCACTTGCAGAAGCGACCCTTGAAGAGCGCCATACACCAGTACTGGCAGGCTGAGAAGGTGATGTACCAGACCTGGCGCTAAAGGCACTGGAGACTGGTCCGGGTGCTGGACTACCTCCTGCTGCCTGGTTTCTTCTGCTTGGTGGAACATACGTAGAGGTCTTAGCCTTTTCTTCTGCCTCCTTTTGCTCTCTGAGCTGCTGTTCACGGCGTTTAGCCTCCTCCTCTTCTTGCTTGCGCTTACGCTCAAGCTCCTCCTGTTCACGTTTCTCCTGCTCTTTCTTGAGACGATGATAGTTTTCAATGCGTGCCTGTTTGGCTTCTTCAAGGTTGGCCTTAGCCTCAGCGCGAAGTTTGGACAGACGTTCCATATTCTGCTGTTCGATAACACCCTTCTTGGCCTTGAAGTCTTCAAACATGCGCTGCATGCGGGCCTTATGATGAAGTGACTGCTCATAGATTTCACGGTGGATGCGGATCTTCTCCTTCTGTTCGATTTCATGGTTGACCTTATCTTCGGCCTTCTGTCTTTCATAGTCCTTTTCAAGAAGCGGAATTTCTTCTTTGCGGTAAGCGCGCTGAGTATGATCAATCTTGCGACTAATAGTCTTGAGACGGGCCTTGGCACGTTCACGTTCCTTCTCCAACTCAGCAAGCTGCATCTTCATTAGCTTGTCTGTATCAAGACTTTCGAGATCCTCATTACTGACATCGATACCAGCCTTCTTCTTGATGTCTTCAGCAAGTCTCTTGGCCTCTTCACGCTGAATGGCTTCACGCTCCTTCTTGAGTCTTTCCTCAGCACGTTGAAGTCTCTCCTCTTCAAGTCTCTTGCGTTCATTCTCTTGTTCTCTCTGAGCACGGATATCACGCTCCTTCTTCTCTTCCTTCTCCCTGCGCTTGTGGAGGTTCTCGAGCTCAAGGTTCTTCTTCTCAATAAAGACCTTGCGTGAGAGTGTGTAGTTGTGCTCCTCTGCGATGTTGAGCATGGATTGAACAATAGTAGCTTCCTTGCTCTTCTTGAGCTGTTCGACATAGTCAGGGCAGACAACACGCTGAGCATTAGCCAAGCAGACGGAAAGTGAGGTGAGTTGAGTACGAACGAGCTCGGAAGGAAGAACCTGGAGCTGAGCACCACTGCTAGATGAGTTACTGGGCTCATACAAATCAGTATCAAAGTGAACTGAGCGAGACTGATAGTCAATCTTGAGGCGGAATTCACCACGACGAGCACCATTCATTATGAAACGCTCGATCTGGACTGGTGTCATGTTACAGGCCTTGGGGAATTGGGCAAGACGCAATACAAAGTCGAGCTTGACGGTGTTGTAAACCTGGGAAAGTTGCTGAATAAGTCTAGTCAAAATGACATTGCACAAAAGGGAAGCATACTTGGACTCCTTTTCGTTAGAAACAATTTCGTTCTCAATAATAGGTGCAACGATCTTGCAAATGGTAAGTGGGTGGAACTTCTCTTCCAAAAAGTGGTAGATGGGACGCAATTCTGGACGAACGTGGTTCAAGGTTCCACCAGTAACAAGGTCATTAATGAGACTGTCACGAGTGGGAGGGCAAGTCAAGAAGAGAAGGGATGTCAAGCTTTGGGTACGGCGCTTGTTTTCCTCTGCCTCAGCAGACATTACACGGGTTGAGGGCTTAATGATGGGCACGGCCAATGTCGACAGAAGGACATTGTTGGCAACCTCACACAGTTGCTCGGCAGAGAATTCATCAGTGCGGTTCTTGATCAATGCATAGTAACGATTCCAAGATGCAGCGATGAACAATTGGTTCTTGGCAGTGAACATAATTCGGGTCATCTTTTCGTAGTAGTTTGCCATGGTCTGGGGCTTGACAGGGCGCTTAGAATGTCTAATCAAGTAGTTGATATCCTCAATGGAGCGGAATGCTTCCTGCCACAATTCCATCTGGACAACTGCATCAAGCTGGTAGAAGCGAGACTCCAAAAAGCGCTGCAAGATCTCGGGATCATTAATGTTGACATAGTAAGCCTGATGGCCCTGACCCTTGATCAAGTTTTGGAGATTAATGCGCAAAATCTCGCACAAACGTCTAATTTCGGTCTTGCGCTGGTAATCACGGCAGAAATCAATAGCCTTGATGGTGACCAAGTGGTAAAGCTCTTCTAGGTAAGAGCTGTGGCGCAAAAAGTCCAGCAAGCTACGGTAGGTTTCCCAAAGGAACTTGAGCCAAGGGGTGACAACAACACGATCAGTACGATCCTTGCTCTGTTCACCACTGACAACGCTAAGTAAAATGGACTCGGGGGTTTCTGTAGCTTCCAGATCCTCAATATATTCAAGGTTAATCTTTTCGGCATCAGCCTGAGCAACCTCTACTTTGCTCTCGCAAAGTTCGAGAAGGCGTCTAACACCCTTCCCAATGACATGAATGTTGTTTTCATTCATAGTTCTGCGAATGTGGTACAAGCCCTCCTTCAAAGCCTTGCCTTTGCGCTGCTCGACACACAATTCGATAAACTTGGTGAACATTTCATCAAGGGTTTTTGGATCATTTTTCAACAAATAGCGATTAGCCAAACCCTCTTTAATTTTCTCCAAGGCGGCACCCTTCTGGTTGACAGTAAGGAGCTCTGTTATTAAGACAATGCAAATTGTTATTTAATATGGTATTATAATGTATTTGGTATGGAAAATAATAGATCTGACACAGATGATGTTTTTTGAAATTGAATTTTTCTTTTGGGCTCTTTACAGATGAGCAAATGTTTCCATACCTTCAGCCCTTTTAAGGTGGTTGGCGTTCTTTTGGAAGTCACGATACATGGTTCTATAGGATTCTCCGTCTCGGCTCTGCTATTAATTGGCCTCAAAGGTTAGGATGCCCGAACAAATGAATGTATCGAGCTTTAAATTTATAATAGAGTGATGGATGCAAGGACAAGCAAGATATATATCCTAGTGTCTAGGATGCACTTTACTTGTTTTCATAGAAAATGGCATCATCAGAGCCAATCCATTATTTTGTGAGTGGCATGAGAGTTTTGTGTACCTGCGATTGTTTGTGTGTGCGTGCAGGTAGTGTGAGAAATCATCATCCAAAAATAACTACGCTTTTGAATAATGATTTAATTAGCTTGTGATCGCTTTAATGGTTAGACTGGGTTGCTTTTTAAAAGCAGCTAAAGGCAGAAAGCGAAACTAGTTACAATATACCCGTATCCCAAGGGCTATACCGCCATGTTTAATTAACATTACAATAACAAACTATAAAAGTGATAGACCAAAAATATATATTTTATATTTAATAAATATATGCATAAGCAACAGAGAATAAACAGACAAAATCAATCTAGAATAGCTTATTGCCTTCTCATCTCTGCAATTTCATTCAAAGCAGAGCCAGCTTTGAACCAACCTATCTGATTGTCGTTGAACGTGTGGTTAACCTTGAGTTCAACAACCTCACCGCTCTTCTTCTCCAACTTGAGCGTAAGTGGGACGCCAGGGGCAATTGATGACAAGCCCAGGATGCTGACCTTGTCAGATGGGTCAACAAGGTCATAATCCTTGGGATCAGAGAAAGTAAGTGGCAACATTCCTTGCTTCTTCAGGTTGGTTTCATGGATGCGAGCAAAGCTCTTAACTATTACAGCAACACCGCCAAGATAACGAGGACTTAAACTAGCACTTTCGCGAGCACTTCCTTCGCCATAGTTTTCATCACCAATAACTACCCAAGGAAGTCTGTTGGCCTTGTAATAACGTGCAACATCTGGGACAGGACCCCATTCTCCGGTTATCTGATTACAAATGTTGTTGGCTTCACCATTTTCTGCGTTGATGGCACCAATTAGAGTATTGTTGGAAAGAATATCGAGATGGCCACGATATCTAAGCCATTTTCCAGCAGCGGAAATGTGGTCAGTGGTACACTTTCCGTGTGCTTTGATAAGGATGGGCAGACCCTCATAATCCTTTCCTGGCCAAGCGGGGAAGGGCTCCATGACCTGGAAGAACTTAGAAGTAGGCGCGATTGGAATGGGAGTTTCAGGGTCATACTTTAGTAGTGGCTTATACTCTTCGCGTCCAGCCTCATATCCCTTGCTTGGGAGTTCATCGCCAGTGGGAGGTTCTAGCTTGAACTCCTTTCCATCCTTACCAATTAAAGTATCGCTCTCAGGATCAAAGCCAACCTTTCCAGAAAGTGCAGAGAGCATGACCATTTCGGGAGAACTCAAAAAGTTCAGGGTATTGGGATTGCCATCGTTGCGAGCTCTGAAGTTACGGTTGAAGCTAGACACAATTGAGTTTGGCTTTTTGTCCTTGACTACTTCTTCATTGCTTCTATTCCATTGACCAATGCAAGGACCACAGGCATTGGCGAGCTTCTTTGCTCCAATGGACTCAAAAGCGGCCATAAGTCCATCACGCTCCATAGTAGCTCTTATCTGCTCACTACCAGGGGTTACCAAAAAGCGGGTTCCCTCAGCAACGGTCAGACCTTTGGCAGCAGCCTGGCGAGCAATCGATGCGGCACGTGAAAGATCCTGGTATGAGGAGTTGGTGCATGAGCCAATGAGTGCAGCACTAACATTTTCAGGCCATTGGTTTTTCTTAACGGCACCCTTCATTTGCGATAGTGGTGTAGACAGATCAGGAGTGAATGGGCCATTGAATGATGGCTCGAGTTTGGACAAGTCAATTTCAATAATCTGGTCATAGTACTTTTCTGGGTGGGCAATAACATCAGGATCCGCACAAAGATAGCTACCCTGAGCCCAGTCAGCACCTTCGGATACCTTGACTCTGTCAGTAGCTTTAAGATAGCGTCTCATTGCTGGACCATAGGGGAACACTGAAGTAGTGGCACCGATCTCAGCACCCATGTTACAAATAGTAGCCATGCCTGTGCAGGACAACGAATTGACGCCTTCACCAAAGTACTCAACAATTGATCCAGTACCGCCTTTAACTGTCAACAATCCCGTTAAGTGAAGAATAACGTCCTTGGGACTACACCAAGCACCTAGCTGACCTACCAACTTGACACCCAAGATACGCGGGGATTTTAATTCCCAAGGAATCCCTGCCATGGCATCAACAGCATCAGCACCACCGACTCCAATGGCCAACATTCCCAACCCGCCAGCATTAGGTGTGTGACTGTCAGTTCCGACCATGAGGGTTCCTGGTGCAGCATAGTTCTCCAGCACGATCTGGTGGATAATTCCCGATCCTGGCTTCCAGAATGCTATACCATACTTTGCGGCAGCAGCCCTTAAAAACTCATATGTTTCACGACTGGTCTCCCAACTAGCCTTTACATCCGAATCAGCGCCTTCCCATGCCTCAATCAAGTGATCGCAGTGGATCGATGCTGGGACAGCAGTCTGGGGCATATTGGCCAACATGAACTGAAGCAATGCCAAAGGGGCTGATGCATCTTGCATAGCTACTCTATCAGGCCTTAACTTCAAATAGGTTTCACCACGAACTGGGACATCAGTCAGATTCTCTGGCTTGTCCAAATGGGCAAACAATATCTTTTCTGCTAATGTTAACTGTCTGTCTTTGAAGATAGTCGAACGAGCAGTTGCCAGTTTTTGTTCGAAGAGTGCATACTGAGGTACCGATGTCTTTGCTTGAGGGCCGTTTGGACCCGCAGATGCTGTGTTGGTTGTTGTCGCGTATGATCGCAAGTAGCTGGTACCAGTTGCTAAGGATCTCAATAGAGCTTGGATAGTGGTACCATTTGTAATAGAAGAAACTCTATTGCGAGCTATTTGGAGATATGACATGTTGTAATGTGTAAACGAATTGCTACCTTAGTGGAATTTAAAGTTGAGCAATAGGAAGCACACAAACGTATATGTAAAAAATTATATGTAGGAGGCACAAAAAAGTGAAAAGGGGTTATCGATTAATAGCAAAAGTACCAAAGAAGTGATCAGAATTTATGATAATTACTCATTAGCTTGATGATAGCAAGATGAAAAGATCAGCGTGCAGCCACCAGTTTGGATTCTTATTAGAGTGATTCCTTTTTTTACTCTCGATCTCTCCCTTTTATACAATGTTGGTGGTAACACTCTTCAGGTCAAATCCAAGTGACCACTGGTATGATCTTCGCTATTAAGGACGATCCTATGCGACCCATCATAATAATTCTCAGGGCTCGACCAGTCTTTGATAGAAAGTAAACACACATAATATGCTGAAATATATGATAGCCAGTATAGGTAGATGTGGTACCTATCTGTGCTGATTAAGCAGATCAGTCAGTTAGCCTTGGTCAATTTCAAGGGTCTTGTATCCGATCGAGCATGTATCCTAAGTATGAAAGTCTGTTATTCCTTTTCAATAACGTGCTCCTCCATACTTAAACTACAAATTTGTTTTCTTTAAAAGTCTGAATTGTAACTACTGTTTAAGCCATACTGACCAACAAGATTAAGTAAATATAGGAAATTAAATGTAGACAATAGCAAGTTTGGTTTCAATTATTAGTATAATAGATGACTTCCCTCGCTTTGCTTTAGGTCATCATGCTACAGCAAACCTTAACCTACACTTTGCTCTGGTAAAGGCCCTACCTACGCATTTAAGATCAGCCATCTTGTACCTGCATCAGGCCATTATTCTGCCGGTGTCTTGATAAGGATAAGCGATGAAGTGTGTTTTTCATATCAATAAACTATTTTCAAATCTAATCCCATAAGCATAAATAGCTTAATATTTATTCGGATAATCAAATCAAATTAAGGAGGCTACAGCTCACAAAAGCAAAGAAAATTATAGGTTAGAAATAACCTAATTTCATTTAATGTTTCGCAAACGACAGAGGTAGGTGGTGATACTCCTGCATTTTTAGCTTGAAAGGAATTACAGGAGCAAAAAGGTACTTGATGAGATCTCACTTATTAATTAGTTTTAGAATTTTTGAACGAAATTTTATTAAGCGCATAATTAAATGCCATTACAGCTGTAAGATAAAAGGTGATGCTCTGATGGTCGTTAAAGGCACGAGATAAATAAAATGAATATGAAATGCGTGAAATAAGGGATCATGATAATATTTTTGTAAAAAAATATTGAAAAGTTATAGTAATAACAGCTGTGTGAGTATGTGGATTTGTTTTGTAGGATTTTTGGTAGATAGTGATGACACAGGGCGAGGGCTGAATAGGACTACATGGGGGCAGGGTTTAACACATTGGGAGACGCGGATGACTGAGTGTAGACGTGGAGGAAATATGGTATGCGGTGGGGGGGGGGGAGCTTATTTATTAGCGAAAATCGAGGGGGTGTTTTGCTTTGGAGAAATACTGCCAATATCTGCCTTAGTTAAACAAGCAGAGGATCGTTGAAGCCTGCTACCGACACTCTCATTGCTATTTGTCGAGTTGGTACTAGAGCTATGACTGTGAGCTATCTGGAACAATGAGTGCCTGTTAGCTCTTACTATATCTGTATTTTGTGTGAAGAAAGGCAGTCTGGATGGAAGGCGGTAAAGGTTTTTCTTGTATAACTGGTCAGTGTTGCTGTGTGTAGAGTGATCGCTAGCGTTGCCATTATGCTCATCAAATGATGCTAATTCTGCATCGAGCTGCTGCTGCCTAAGTTTTGGCGACTTTTTAAGCAACGGAGACTCCTTTCGGTTCATATTCGTACCATTCGCATTTCCTCTACTAAATCTCCGGCGTCTGGGCGCTGCATTTGGAGATATACTCATATAGCCTGTTCTGGTCAAAAAGTAAGAGTTTGATATATTATTTCCAGGAGAACTCTCAAGGTCATTGGGCTCTGGGCTCCCAATAGATGAGGTAGGACTTTTTATAGATCCGTTTGAGCACTTGGCCTCACTTGTCCTCTGATAGCTCGATGATACACAAACCTCTGCTGCTGATGGAATCATATGAGGTTTGTGGTATGGCGAAGACTGATTACAAGCTCTAAGAAGATTCCTGCGGGCATCTTCAACAACCTGGCGACGCTTGGCAATAGTGATAAGCTCTAGTGGATTTTCAACTCCGTAGTCTGAACCCTGTGGGTTGGTAAACTGGAATTGTTGTTGACTATGATGCTCATTATTTTGTGGAACATGTCCTGGTTTAGGCGAGGCTGATATTCTTTTAGGCTGCCTTATTTTTCTATCAGGATGAGAAGCTGAGAATGCTTCCTGTCTGTCACCGCTGTTGTCTTTAACATCTCTTACGACACTGTTGTTATTATGACAATTGTTATTCCAGGTACGATATCCACTATTGGGTATATCCTTGCGGAAGCCGAATCTTTTAGAATTTTTGGCCACCGTTTGAGATTCTTGAATATTTGTGTGGGCTCCATTATCCCTTAGAGATGACAAATTGTATTTTTCGGCAAACCCAGAATCAGAATCAGAAACCGAATTTTCAATGTGAGACTTGTCACTTGTGTTGTACTTGATAAATTCAGGAATACCAGAAACTTTGTTTTTCAAAGATGTGCTTTCCATTCGGGACGCAATGGTCAAAGCTGGTTGCTTATTCGAAGGGCTTCTGCATAATTGAAGAACATCTGATTTGGCCAGAACAAAACGACAAGCGGTCTGCAAAATCTGTATGGTATCACAGGCTTCAAAATACCTCTGATTTTCCTTATATAGTAACCATTGTCTCTGGATTTTGCTGGCTGCGTTGTCACGACCAATCTTCCTAAGTCTGCTCCAAAGGGTGACTGTGCGGTACCACCTCTGTATCTTTAGAGCTGCCTCCTTATAAGCCTGAAATTGCGTCCGTGCTTTATATGCGCGGATATTCTTTTGGATTGTTATCGCTGTCTTTGTTATTAAGTCTGTTCGCAAGTTTTCCATAACTGCCCACTGGCCAGCCCTAAAGAAAATCTTTGTCAAGCCAATTTGATATCTATCCTCAGATTTGTCCAAAAACATTGCAGCAATCTTTGCACAAGTATCACGATCTTCATCTGTGGTTTGCGAAATGCTCATTTGGGAAATAGTAAGATCCTCTAGGCTGAATCCTTTGTTCATAATAACCGACTTTCTGGTATTGAAGCGCTCCCATGCTTTGCCATCAGATGTCACTGACATTTTTCGTTGTCGTGAGCCTACCAGTTTAGCATCATTATCACCCCAACCGTTGATTCTGGCTTCTGGTTTTCTCCTTTCCCTTGCTATTTGGCTGACTTTGGCATCCATCAATAGTGAATACCGCTCGTTGAAAGCCTGGATGGGCATACGCGAAGGATAGCCTGCTTTGCTGATGCGTATTGTTTCAAGAACACCGCAGGAGCGTAGCTGATTGAGAACCATGTTTGGTTCAAAGCACCACTTTTCCTTGCTTGAGTTGGGCTTTATGCATCGAATATAGTGCATATCTGTGGCAGCAAGTGTGCTCATCAAATGTTTGAGGGAGTGCTTGAATTTGGTGGCCAGAGTGGGGGCTGATTTGCGCTGGCGCCCAGGACCCACGAGATCGCCCGAGGCATAAGATGACCTAAAGCTCGAGGTATCGCCAAAGATGTTGTCATGTGTTTCGAATATGGAACGCACTTTATTCATTCTACCACTAGCCTTTGGTAAGTCCTGGTTCGGCGCGTGCACTTCAAGGTCCTTACTAGCATAGCCGGATGTGCTTTGGTCCATG
Source organism: Mycoemilia scoparia (assembly GCA_027575805.1). NCBI lineage: Eukaryota > Fungi > Kickxellomycota > Kickxellomycetes > Kickxellales > Kickxellaceae > Mycoemilia > Mycoemilia scoparia. The sequence continues at coordinate 25,728 of JANBPU010000047.1, read as the reverse complement.
ACGTCAACATCAACCAGGCTGGAAACCATCGAAAATGAGCTTTTACGGAGGAGCTCCATAATCTCGTCAGGAACGGTATCCCGATTCTTTTCCAAGAACCCTTCGCTATCGTAGGTAACTTCACAGGCATAGTGCTTGACTGCAAATGCTTGATTTGAAAAGCGTGGCCTGGTAAAGAATGAGTTTACGGTGTGGTTTGTGGTGGGGTTTCCAAAAGTGGTATTTGAGGGTGGTGTCTTATTTCTATTAGACCCAATGGACGATAGTATCGCATTGGCTCTGGATTTCTTTGGTGCCGAAATAGATTGATTGCTGTTGGAACTAAACTGACTAAAAAGCTTTTCGGTGAAGCTTCTGTCGGTTCCGGTATCCAGGCGGCTCTCTTCGTCTAGAATTGAAAGAATACTGACGGGCTTCCCTTCTATGAGATCGATACAGGGCTGGTTGTCCTTAAAGTCGATAAACTTCCAGTTCTGGAGTTTCTCGCGCATATATTCTTGTTGCTCAACCTTGAATACATGGTGGTTAAAGTGCTGCTGAAGCTTTTCATTAGCAAAGTTGATGCAGAACTGCTCAAATGAGTTCTTTTCACTGTATTCGAAACCATATATGTCCAAGACACCGATAAATGTCGTTGCCTCAGCAGCGGCATCTGCAGGTAAAAGAGATTCATTTATGGGTCGGATGATCCAGTCAAACAAGCGAGCGTATATGAACTTGGCTATCGAGTCACGGACAACCATGGACTGGGTGGCATTGATGTTGGTTTGGATGGAGTCTTTGCGTGTCACAATCTGTTTCTTGGTAAGCCATTGGCGGAATTTCTGAGAATCTACACCCAAAAGCTCAGTAGCCTTTTCGAAAGAATAGTCCTCTTTGCAGCTAGCCACGCCTTTCGTAGTGGAAGATGTAATTGTGACATTACCCAAGTGCAGGAGAGCTGCCAGTACTCGCCAAATGTCCTTTTGTTTGGCCTCATCAATACCAACCAGTGCGAGCGCATCGCGAGTCGCTTTGAACTCGGTAGCATCGTTGACACCATTAATTTGACGACCTTTTTCGCCGCCCTGAATAAGGTAATTGAAGTCAGATGCGGTTTTGTTGCCGAGACCCAGCGGTTCCTTTATGTTGTCAATGCCACTGCTGGCCAACAGCTGATAAAACACATGATAGTTACGCTCCATTTCTGGTTGATAAACTACACGAGATCTTTCGAGCAAGAACGTACGAATCCATGCGCCAACGATGCTGCACCGATCCTTGCCGAATTTGATCTCGATATATTTACCAAATCTCGATGAATTGTCGTTGTTTACAGTCTTTGCATTACCAAAGGATTCAAGAACAGGGTTTGTGGCCAAGATTTGCTGCTCCACCCTGGTCATGCTCGAGCCATTGGTTTCGGCATGGTGTGCCTGGGCATAATATCTCATAATATACTTCGCACTGGTGGTCTTACCAGCACCAGACTCACCATAGACTATGATGGTCTGGTTCTTTCCATCGCTGACCATTCCGTGGTAAGCATCTTCAGCAATAGCAAACAGATGGGGCGGTCTTTCTGACCTTCTCTTTCCAGCGTACCATTTCATGATCTTTTCGGTATAGAGGGGAATGCTGTCAAATGGATTTATTGCAACCAACACAACGCCAGAATAGGTGTAAATTTCATTTCGTCGATAGCGCTCTTGCAAGTTGTACAAAATGGCGGGCTCATGTAAATAACTGAGGTTGGTCAAATCTTCAACTCCTTCTAGCGCTGATGGATTACGGAGGTATGGCAGTTCCTTTGTTTTCTTTTCAAAAACTTCATCAAAGGTGGCTTCAAAGATAATATAACCATCATCATCCCATTCAAGACCAGATATTGTTGGCGACTGACTGAGGTGATCAAAAGCTCCTGGCTTGGGCTTTGTTTTTACAGGAGAGTGTGTCGGTGTTATAGTTGCCGAGCCCGTATGGATGCCGCTAAAAGAGGAAGTATCGTACAAATCATTGCTTTCTTTTGCGAGTAAACTTTTTTCAAATACCGTATCGGACACGTTTCTTTTGAACTCCATGCGTATCAAGTTTACTTTCTCATCTATTATCTTGTCAACAAGGATGGCTGTGAACCAACCTGATTCACAGTCCAGCTGGAACCAGGCATGGACATCCTTTTCAAGTGGAGAAAAACATCTATGAGCCAACATCGCTTTTGGAAGGCATATAGCATATTAATCAGCATGGACATGTCGAGCATTGCTCATATTTTTACCTTTGTGTATGCTTTTAGCGCATCCCAATCGTGCGTTCCTAGGAAAGGAGATTGTGATCTCTGTGCCATTTTATAGTATGTTTATCCCTTCAGAGAGTAGAACTTGAAGATAAAAGGCCGTCTACTTCTTTCTCTGTAGGTGTAAAGGTATATACTTATGACTAAGACCAACGGTTTTGGCTGTCGGGCTATAACACACATGGGGCAATATATTTAGTGGCAGCAGCAGTAGTTTGTTGGTATTGAATGAGTTAGATATAGGTGTTTCAGATTCCACGCATTTGGAAATAGTACCAGATACAGGGTGGTGGAGACGGAGATATTGCTTTAAATACTTACACAGGCAATTCGGGGAGACTAATTGGGTATGTACGTTAGAGTATACTTTGGGTTAAATGCGGGCAGATACTCAATATATAATATAAAATATAGGGATTTATTGAAAATACAAGTTAGAGGATAAAAGAGGGAAAGTAACAATAATGATAGTATTGCCAGAAGCAATAACAACGAGCTGCTATTTATTAGAGTATGCGAGTGACAACCTTGCAATTAACAGCATACAGAAGTACTGAGAAAGGCAATCCAAGCCTGTGCAAGGATAGACAAGTGGGGTTGTGGATGTTGTGGAGTGTTAATGAACACTGGTGATCAAAATGGCACTCCGCATTCGTATAGTTAACTCTGCAGCTTTGCTCTTGTGGATGTCGCACTCCATTCTTGGCCCAATGACCTTGACACCAGATGTCAAGTTTGCAATATTTTAGTCAAAACAAATACATATAACTGCCAAAAAGAGCCCTGTTTAGCCTGAAGTATTATAAATCAATCTGTATTTTATGTTTCAAAGTAACCTCCTTGATTGCAATGAGCGTGGACTGGTTCTTTATCCCATTTGTATGACGCAAATGTATGTGTAAGTTAGTTTAAATGAATCAACATCATTGGGCTGCTTTTGTTTACCCAATCAATCAAAATTATCGATCAGATTAATAAATAACAATCTTTCGTTGTATCTTTTGCCTCACAATAGTTTATGGCAAAGGCACTTGGTACAGTTCTCTTTTACTTTGTCTAAACTATATATATATATTCTTTGACGGCATTAGCCTGTTGATGCCTGTTGGGAATTTGGCACTGATATATATGTATCCAACCAACTGGTAAATTTCGCATTATTTAATCAGTCTACTACTGCATCCGCCCAGCTCCCACAAATAAACTCTGAGAAAGAGTCGATTTAACTCAGACAGCAAACTAACCATTTAGACTCCGTCAAAAAACTTAGATCGAACCAATCCAACATAAAGTATAGTTAGCAAGGTATCCCCGCTTTCCTTTTTGGCTATACCAACCTTTATTGAAACAATGCCACTATATAAAAGTAAGGGCATCAAAAGAGGAAGTACAGGGCAATCCAAGCTTGGGAGCATGAAAAAAGGCTTCAAGGTACCCAAGATCATTTCCCTAGTGGATAGCGATAGTAGCGAGAATGCCACTAACAGCGATACTCAGCACACAAATCTGATATATATGAAATCTGATTCCATAAAGACCAAACCCAACCCATTTGTTCAAGACTACAAAAATAGTAGCGCGGACAAATACCCAGGCTTTACCACCGCATCATCCATACCTAAATTTGAAAGCAGTGCCAAATATGGTGCACATAAAAAATCGGCATCTTTCAGGCCGGCTTCAAGTGTCAACAACAAAGTAGACCAATATTATAAGAATAAGGCCTATATTATCACTACTCCTGAAGTAAAGGACGAGGAAAGGGTAATCAAATCTGAAAGCGATAGTGATGGGATAGCCTCTGTAGCAATATCAACAGCTGTTACTCGGCTTGACCCAATACAATCCAGCATATCGACAGAGCCAATGGATAAGCCACTTCTTATTGTTGCTGGTGCTGGGACAGGAAAAACCACGACTTTGTGTCATCGAGTAGCCCACATGATAGCACAGGGCATTGATCCCAGACAAATCATGGTTGTTACATTTACCAACAAGGCAGCTAAAGAACTGCAAACACGACTCGGGTTGATAGCTAGTCCCAATAGTGGTGACAACACCAATTCCTCTGGTTTATCTCCAAATAAGCCATATGCCACAACATTCCACTCGTACTGCTACCAACTATTACTTCGATACCACAAGGAAATCAAATTCCACGCACCGCCAGGAATCATAACCACGCAGCCTGAACAGCTTTCATTGATAAAGATGGTCATTAATGAATTGAAAGACCGGAGCATTCTAAAAAACTGTGAAAAACTCGTTGCAGCAGATGAAAGCTATAAGAGCGAAGGGCCAATTCCAGCAGGATATAATGAGCGATGGGAATATGTTGAGAAATACATCCTAAACAAAGGATTGAGTAACCTAGTAAACGAGTCATCGGTTCCATTACAGGCAGAGCCAAAAGGCAAGAGTGACAGTGGTCACAAAAAGCTGATGAAGGCATTCAAATCCGACAATGACCGGGAAATTGTACAAGATATTGTCAAAAAACAGGAACGGCATTCCAAGATATATACGATTTTAGGAGAAAAGTACCTAAGAGACAATGAAGGGAAGCACAAAGATATACATGTGGCTGATATTTCCAACATTTACCATGTGGAACCCAAGGATGCGCTTGCTTTTATCCAAAAGAGTAAAGTAAACAACATAAGACCGAAGGAATGCCTAGATATCAAAATGTCGGAGGTTTATGCAGCGTACATTTTGTGGCTGAGACGATTCGGTCTGGTGGACTTTGATGATATGCTGATATACGCCAATGATATATTGAAAATTGATTGGATCAGGAAAAGAGAAAAGGAGCGCTTTACTTATCTTTTGGTTGATGAATTCCAAGATCTGAACCGATTACAGATGGACCTAGTTTTGCAGCTTCAGGGTGACCGTGGCTATGTGACTGCTGTTGGCGATGAAAGACAAAGCATATATGGATTTAGAGGAGCAGCATCCACTCATAACTTCCAAACATTCTTGGACTATTTTGTTGATGCTGGAGCAGTTGTATCTTCGACTACTAGCTCATTTTCAGGGAAGGGAAAACTGCGTTCTTTAACCAATAACTATCGCTCTACGCATAGCATTGTTGAGTTTGGAAACAAAATAGCATCAATGAGACTATCTTCAAGCACTAAAGCCAGTGATGGTAACGCAGATAATGGCGGTCTCTTTAATCGTCTCCGTGCCGATCTGAATTCAGTTGAGAATCCTGACAATAAAGAGGGCAACACCCCCATCCAGCTGTGGAAGTGTGACACCGAGCTTGTTGAAGCCAAGATTATTGCCAAAGAGATCAAATGGCTCTTGGATACCAAACAGTGTAAACACAGCGACATTGCCATTCTGTGTAGGTGTTTACAGCTTGGCCCATATTCAACGACAGCCAACATACAAAGAGAATTATTGAGCCTTGGAATACCTGTTCTTGTCCGTGGTGGCCAGTCGCTGATGAAGTCCTCCGAATGGATACTATTTCTTTCTATCCTCCGTGTCATCGCAAACTATAGAGATGATCTAGCCATGGCTGTTTGCTTAAAGAAAGCAACCAAGGGCGTTGGAGACGTCACTATCAATAGGATTATAAATATTGGCGGCGTTCCACAGAAATATCGTCTAAACCTACAGCCCAAGGCAGAAGCAGAAAATAAGATCAGTCAAGCATTAGCCAAGGAGGGTAATGTTATTGTTATTAGTGATGATGATGATGATAATATTTTAGGGATTGCAGATACTGATGAGGATGAGGATCTGCCAGCATCCACCGAAGAAAAGGTTCGGTATGCCATCACCCAAAGGTCCATAGTTAAACCCAAGCAAGCCAATACACTGGGTGAATTTTTGAAGAGAATAGAATTTTTCAGATCCAACATAGGAAGGCAGACACTTAGTGAATGGGTAAAGGACGTTTTCAGAACATTCATTGGAATTGAGGAAGAGAGTGATGCCTCACAATCAACTACATCAAACAATAACAAGCCTTGCGGGGATTTGAACATGGAACAGCTCACTGACTGTATAAGCTCGTTCGAGACCACCCATATCAGCTTCTTTAGTGAGTGGGGTGTTTTGTTAGGTAAAGAAGAAGCTACAAAAAACTATACAATTCCAAGCAATGTTTACAACAAAAGCAAACCCCTCACCGCTTTTCAACAGGCCAGGCAAGCAAACGAAGAAGCTAAGGGAATCAAGATATTAATGACGGACCAGGACATATTTGTCAAATGTACACAACAAGTGCTCCATGCATTCATTGCTCACGCAAGTTTGATATCGGGCACAACTGAGCATAATGGAGCACTCCAACTTCCAAGAAAAGGAGCCTCAGAAACACCGAATTCCCAAGACAATGAGGCCGCCAAATCAGGTGATAACAAAAACAATGAAAACGAGGGCAACAAGGAGAAGAACGAAGTTAGAGCGGTTATAATTTCGACCATTCATCAGGCAAAGGGTTTAGAATGGCCGGTTGTATTTGTACCACACTTTAATGAAGGCTTTTTGCCAATGCTTCCAAGACCACCAAAAGTACCTGGAATAGAAACCAAGTCAAACAATAATAACGTAAACTTTGCCGCAGGAATTTTCAACAATCATCACTACGAAGAGGAGCGGAGGTTAGCTTATGTGGCGTGCACACGGGCTGAAAAGGCGCTTTACTTGACCAGTGTTGTGCGTTTCAATGCATCAAAGATGTTGTATTTCCTTCGGGATTTAATGGAGATGCAAGAAGACTCTGATGGGGAAGAGACATATGAATGTGCCCAAGTATCAAGGTACCTACCAAAGAAGGTTGTCAATGGTGGATATCTTTCTGAGAAAAAGTGCAAGGTCGATTACATCAAGTGGACAAATGATGATATTGAATGTGCAACCACATATTGAGCTATTGGTCATACAAGCAATAGTGTCTTCATTAAGCATAGCAATAACTATAGACAATAGTCGTAAATTTTGCTCATTTCTTCGTTTGGACATCCTTGTGGCAGACATTCGGACGAAGCACAACAGAAAGCTACACCAAGCAAAGACTTTTCTTCACTTCTTCCGTCACTCATACGTTTGGTCAGGCTTCACAAGGATTTAGACAAAAATGGTGGGCTCCTATAAATTGCTGCATATGAAATGACTGATGATTAGGCTAAATCTGAGGACCCACTTCTGTCTATTATACACTCGCTCCCAAGTGAATTTTGGCCATTTATTAGTGTTGTTGTTATTCAAGGACGTACCACTTTTTGCTCCTTTGGTTCAACTGACTAAAGAAAAAGTACCATAGCTGACTGTATTTGAAAAATTGACATACAAAATGCCAATAGCAGCAATTTGTGGCAGGTATTGATTATACTAAACAACTATCAGTGATCGACAACAGATGCCACACTCGTTCAAAGCTCAAATGACAGGGTTTTTCAGTTAAAAGAGAGCTGGGATGCATGCGCAAAGCTGCTCTTCCCAAGCAACTATCGGTCCATAAAAGGTTGCATTTTTAACGGGGACTCTCATTCAATTGATAATAAAGATGCTATTATTAGTGCTTCAGGGATGCTGGCTATACTCTTTTGGTAGTGATTCACCCAATAGTCACATGCTCACTACAAGTGTAACTAAACCGCAACCATTATAGAAATATACTGGAGTGAGCTGCATCTTTATATTGAAGCGAGAAATTTATTTAGAAGGGGAATGGTAGTATTGCTGGGTTGCTTGAAATGCAAATACACATTTTTAATGGGTATCTGTGTATATCACACACGTTTGCCTGTGTGGGTTAGGTCAGTCTGTGCAACTTGCTGTTTATAGTATATTTTCCTTTGTTCCCTGACCAGCTGGCATCTATATACAGACAACAGCAGTTGTGGTGTGGTGTCTATAAACTGAAAAGTGATGCTGACCAAACCATTTCAGGTGCATGTGTAAGGGCATTGAGTAGCAACAAAAATGCAGCCTTGGTATTATTACTGCTAAATTGGCCGCGGTATTTTACAGAGAAATGCCAAAGATAACTTCATCTTCCTGGAATAATATTTGTCAAAAAAATCAATTTACACATGATGCGTCCACTATTGTTTTCATTGTTGCTGTTGCTACTGTTGCCATCATAGTTGTTGTGTTTGAGATTTTACACAAATCTATACAAAGCAATAACTTGCCTTTGATTGTGATATGGATTGGGCAAATTTTGCTGTAAATAGGTAAAAGCCGGGAAAAAAGAGAAATAGACGTATGCAGTTGTTGATTTTGTACACAACAAACTGAACACTAGTATCAACAACAGAACACTAAAAGTAGATTGTTTTGTTAGTCTATTAGGTTGGCCAAGCCTTTATGTCCAGTTATACATTCAGTCGGATTTCACAAGGTATTGATCAAATGTCAACATTGGTCTCTAGGGTACCACCAATACACATATGTATACAAAAGTACTTGCTATTGTTTGTATATGTGGTGGATCAGGTAAAGGATCTTATACAAAAGAGGTTTTTGAACACTTGAACAAGATACATCTCGAACAGAGATCTGCCAGCTTTACCTACTCAACAAAAATGGTTCGAGATGGATTCCCTTCCGGATGAATTAAAACCAATACTGTGACTCCCAATAGAATGATGGTCCTGACCTCCCCACCCTTACCAGATCCCATCTGTTGTAAATCATTTCATAAAGAATGTAAATTCCTGAGACAAAATAAGTGTGCTGAGCGCAGTTGCAAAAATCATTGCTCAACATGCGCTAAAAGAGAAAATTTAGTATCATTACTTTTTTATATTATCATAAAGAAAATCAAAAGAAAAGAAATCACTAAAAGGGGCCAATTACAGACATTGTATCGATTATTCGGAAAGATAACGGTGATGGATAATACTACGAGCTTCCGTTTAATACTAGTAAATCAAGTAAAAAGCAGAATTATAGGTGTGATTTTGTGGGGCTAAGATGACTAGCGCGCGACTAAATGGATGTGCAGCAGAAGCAGTGGTGATGGTGGGGGAGCAACGTCGATGGTTGCTTGGAATTTGGTACCTGGTCGGCTTAATACAAGGTCAGACACTGGTATCCCACAGGAAACGAGCTGTTGGGTTCTGGCAGAGTGGAGAGACATTTCTACATCTCGAAGGCTGCATGTCCAGGTCGTGGCCTGTATTCGGGTGACTTCCACAAATCACAGCCTGAAAACACACAAGATGTTCCTGGTAGCGTTTCCACATGAGGAAAGATTTGGATCAATGTTTTTCGTCTTCTATAAAGGAGGCAATATTGCTAGAAAATATGACAATATATCCATAGCTATTTTCCTGCCACTGCACAGTCCAAAGGTGGCTAAATGCAAGGTGCATTTAAGGCTCTATTGAGCTCTGTCCCTAAACATGTGGGAGGGAGGATATGCTGAGCCGGCCAATTAGCAACTCTACTCCAATTTCAGCATGATAGAAAGAAAACTCAGTAGCCGGGGCCGGGCTGCACTAAAGTGTACCTCTTGGGAGCAATCTAGCGATTTTCACCACATAGACGTCATTAAATTTTAACTTGGTAGCCCCCGCTGCTATTGTTGTTGCCAATAAGAATCAGTGTCAATAACAACCAATTAAAGTGAGGTCCTGCTGCCCCAAGGTAAATCCCCTGAAAGTATGGCCCATTAGCAAATGCTTTACAACCACAGACGGTATTGGCATTTGCAAAGCTGCTCCCCCGCCGCCGCCATAGACTAGCCACAGTGTCATCCAAATACATTTTTATTTGTTTGAGATGCAGGTGTACACAATCAGATTATGTTCATTGTTGTTGTGATGTGTCTTTTCATATGTGTCCTCTGACACGACCACCACAGGCCACCAGGACAATCAATGGTCAGGCTTTCTTTTTCCACTTGAATGGAATGTTTTCCTTAAACAGCAGCAAACTGCAGCTTTAGTGCGGGAATTTTGAGTCGACCGTTTACAACACAGTGTTCGGGAAAATGGTACTGCTACGGATGACCGACCGGGCATCATCACCATTATAGAAGTCAACAAGATCTGCCACCTGGATATGGACCCATGAACAAATCAAAAGCGTAGGTATTTAAAACCAAGAACAGGCCGTTACCGTATTTGCACTACGTTACAAAATGTACTAAGGAATCTGCTCGGATTTTTTGCCATATAATACGTCTAACCCCCTTTCTATGTATATATAATAGTTCTTTTGCCTGGCTGTTTTTCACCTCTCCTAGCTCTTTTGGTATTTGTTTAGTTCCACTATTAAAGATATTGATCGCTCTTTGATTTTAGCATACCGTCAACATCTTTTAATTAGCCCTTGCTTTGATCGCGCGTACACACGCACGCACATATAAGTAGGCGCCACTTGCCACAAATAACTTGACAGCCTTGTGATAGTTAGATACCCCGCAAGACACAACGTAGGCCAGGGACCACGAATATTAATACAGGGCTGCTACCATCACCTTCGTCATCGCTATCACTCGCAAAATGGAATACCCTTTGCCGCCAATAGACCAGGTAAAGCCTTCATGGAGCGATCGTGGAAATGTATACAAGGTTGTGTACGGTCTTACCAATGGTAATATCAAAGCAACCTTTTGCCTAAACATCCTCGGGATGGTCTTGAGCACCAATGTTATCATGGCTGTTGCGTGGCTGATTAGGCGGCCCCAGTTCAAGGGACGGCCCTCGTTCAGATTAAGCGCAACGATTGCGTTCTACAACATTGTGTGTATGATCTCGGCCGTCGTGCTGTACCACCCTGAGGCGACCGAAGGTATATCGGAAATTCGGCTTCGAACCATTTTATGGTTCAGAACATTTGGTGTTGCTGGGTTTGTTTTGACTATTGTTATGATTGCGGTCCACCTGCACCTGACGGTCATTTTGGACAAACATCGACTAGCAAAGCGGCTCAACCCGTATTTCGAGGTCATAGTGCTGATTCTATCCATCATCATTTCCCAGCCAGAATTTTACATCCATGACGGTGTTGAGCGTCACCCAGATGGAAATGTTATAATTAACATTGACAACAGCTGGGGAAGCATGCGTTTCCAGCTGTTCATGATGTATTCGTGGATTCTATTGGGAATTGTGTACTGTACAGTTATTTGCTGTATGGTTGTTCTCAAGCTGGTTACCGTCTGGAGACGAGTGAAGGACACTACACCGAACTTCCCCGAAGGACTGGCTACCAGTGCCAACAACGGGGGTTCATACCGGGCAAATACAAACCTGACCATGGCCTCCCTGACGGGCAATGCGGAGGACCGCGCTTCGATGATCATGGCAAGCTATCCATATCGCATATCTACTTCAGCCAACCCAGTGCCGATCCCCATTACTACATCACCTTCAATGAAGCCACAGGTTGGAAATCAGCCCCCACTCCCATTATATAGCCCAGGAAAACTTAATATATCAATCCACCAAGCCACATCGCCTTACCAGCCCAACGACGATCCACGGCCAATGGATGCACAAGCCCAACAGGACCAAATCAATGCTTACCTCTCGAAAGAAAAATCTGAGCGTAAACAAAGAATTCTCTTGGCTATTCTGCGAATTGCTCTGAATCCAATCACGCCCTTGCTGGTAACTCCGATTGTTCCGATCTACATGTGTGTTGGCAACCCTTCCGTTGGGCTCCAGCGTGTATATCTCTACATTCCATTTATTAATGTAGTTACCAACACCCTTATCTTCTTGGCCAATCCTTGTTTCGACAATTTTTGGAAAAAGTTTTACCGCAACACTTTCATGGCCACTTCGCCCATTCGGCGGAAGCTGCGCAAAGTCTTTACTCCCTCCATGTGGTTCTCGTCGTATAAGGCTCGCAAGTACACTGCTAAAAGAGCATCTAGGTATAACCAAGACAGTCACAACTTTGTTCATAGGGATCACCCATCTCCCCAGCCTTTGCCCAGCTCTTTGGACTATGATATGGACAGATTACAGGATACTAACCGTGTCTTGATCTAAACGCCTCCACTATCACCATATATCATGTCCATAGCTTCATTAATATATTTCTAGAGTTTGTTTTCTCATTCAAACTTTGTTGTGCATTGTGCTTTGTAAACTTATTGTTATTGTGCCCTCCTTCATATAGGGGTGATTATCTTTGAAGGGTGGCCGCCATTTGATAATAAACAGTGATTCCCCCTGTGGTTCTTGGCCACCAAAAGACACCCTTTAAAAATATGATCTCCATTTCCTGGTTTAATTCTAATAGTAACTCAGTATTTACAATATTACTTTACTTTTTTTCGCCATGGTTGATCATATGGGTAATAATTTTTGAAGGGCTAGTCACACATTTGACTGTGATTGCTCCTATAATCATTGGCCACCAAAAGGAGGAGGTTCCCTTCAAAATAAATCTCCAATATGGCTTTATTTTTTCGTCATTGTGTGTATAATAAGAATTTTATTTATATAATGAGTAGCTATTTTTGAAGGGTGGCCATTTGCTAATAAGTGATGGTCACTCATTTGGCTGAGACTGTGCCTATAATCGTTGGCCACCAAAAGATACCCTTCAAAAATTATGATTCAAATGTATAACATGATTATCAAGCCAAAATTACCAATTTCCCAATAAGTTTGAATTATTCATTATAATCGCTATCATTGTCATCCGCATTTCCATTGACAGCGTCCTCGTCCTTGTTTATGTTGGCGGCGCCATTTGGAAACATATTTTCGTAAAGATTTTCTGCGCTTGAAAGCTGGGCTTGTGAATCCAGCATTCTGTCTTCCATCTTGACAATTTCTTTGCGGGTTTTCCGTAGATCTAACAACAGCGATATCTTGTGGCCTTCTAATGGTCCGGCGTTAACACCCAATCTAACTTCTCGCCCCTTTTTGTTGCTTGTCGATGTGTCTCCATTCATAATCTTATGAATCTTTTCGACCATGGAGTCTGATATTCTTCTGCTCTTGATCACCTCTTGATCAGCATCGTCATTACCACCCTTGCTATGCCCGCTTTTTTTGGTGATGCTATGCTTTTGCTGCTCCTCGCTGTCATACGCATCATAGTCAATATCTTGAATTGCTCCAGAATTGTAGTTGGGATCTGATGTAATTTGCCTAATCCTGTCTAATTCCCTTATGATATTATCGTATCGCAGTTTTGTATGCTCATACATTTGTGACTTCTTTTCAAACTCTTTGCGAAAGTTGTCCAACATAGCCTCAAGCCTTTTTTTCTCTTGGGCTAGTATATCAGCGCTTAGACCTAGTGCTGATAGTGATGTGTTCACCACTTCATAGCCATCCATATCGTCCTCGTCTTCCCAATCATCTTCGTTTTCTTGATCATTGTTATTGTTGTTTCCATCAAGCTTTCTCTTGTTATTATTACTTTGTGATGCTATTTCTGTGTTTTTGGTATTTGCCGCTATAGCTGCTGCTCGCTTTGGCCTAGTCATTATTATATAGTATATTACTCGTCCTCAAATGTGATCTGTTCAAATAGAAACAGGTAAACAAGCTGCGTATCAAATGGATGTATACTTGAATATATTTGCGTTTGTTTGTATAAGGGCTGTGACTTTTTAAGAAAAATGATACTTCCAAAGTAGATAAACAAAGTTTCGTTTTCAAAACAAAAGCAAAAAAGAATAGCTGTTTTAAGACCATGAAACCACCTCTATAAGCTCCACTTGTATATTCTCACAAGGATCTTGGTTTTGGATTAACCACTCTGTTTTTTCCTTATTGACACGAAGTTTGTTTGATCCCAATTAGCCATTGTCGATGTTGATTGAATGATTACATTTACAAAAAATTAGGTTTTAGAGCAAACACGCTTGGCAAATTAAACAGTGGTTGAGGATTTAGGCCTGCCCGCCCCCTTTAAAAAGCTGCAGAAACAAAACTCTTTTAGTTCAAGTATATCTGTTGACAATCAATGAGAAATATAAAAAAGAAATTGCAACACCAGGTGTTCCCACTTGGTCCCCCACAGTAGTACTCTCCTGGCCATAACGAGCTTGGTTACGGTGATCAGACGGGAACCGACATTTTCTCGTTTGTATGGTCGCAATTCTAAGTGTGGAGTCCATAAGAGGTATTGATCATGTGTTACTGTTGATTTTCAAAGTGTTCTTATGGGTCATTGGTATAAAATTGAATAAATAGAAATAATTATGTCTTTGAGGGGACAAGGGATTGGGACTACATTCAAAGTCTCCTATAAAAGGGTGGTACTAGGATAATCCCTTGAATATTAGCTAATCATTATTGAGACTCTAGCCAAAGTGTATGGTTTATGGGCCGATTTACAGGGAATATATGTGCATGCTTGTCTGTTTCCAATTGATGGAGAACTTGCTAATTAGTACATATGTGGCTAAATTTTCACTCTACCTAAATGGTCAGGTTTCATACAGCCTTAAACAAAAGTGGCCCCCAGGAATTGTATACAAAATGACTGGTAGTTGAGGCAAAATATAGCGATCCATGTCTCTTTACCACGCATTCGATCCCAACTGAAATCTCATCAAATAGAGAGTCAAAGAAAGTGAAAATTCAAAAAGAATAGCTTAATATTGAAGATCATTAAATAACCTCAATTTTATCGGCCATAGAATTGAGTTAATCCACATTGCAAATCAAGTCTAGCTGTTCTATAATGCTATCACCGAATATGATTATGTGAAACATTTAGTGTATTTAAATTTAAACATCAAAAAATATTTACAATATTATGATTAAGTGAAGTCTAGCCTGTTTCTACAATATTATTTGAAAGCTCCTGGGAAGCGTCGATAACAATGTTCTGCATCTCCTCTAAACAGTGGAATTATATCGAGGGAAAGATCTTCGTTACTGATTTCGCTTTGTACCAAAAATTTTACTTCCACTGAATCATTAGGAATTTTATTTCTGACATTATAAACCCATTCATTACTTCTAATTTCCCTGATCTCGGTGTTGTTATCTAGAACGTAGCTTAGCACCAGTTTTACACCTTCTGGGTTTGAATACTGTCAAGAAGAAAGAAAAACGCAATTAATATTCTCTGCCAACATAGACCATTAGTATTAAATTAATGTGTTCAATCAGCAGCTTACCCTGGATAAAATATCATCTAATGCCGTGTCACATTTTATATAAAACACACCAGATCCTGGAATACCAATCGTAAAGTCCGGAGAATTATTGTCACTTACAAAATTGAGCAGCGTTGTTGCTGTATTGCTTTGTGAAGTGGCATGTGGCATGATAAAGAAGCAGTTATAATACTAAACTACAAGCGTTTGAGATTTGGGTATGAAAAAGTAAATTTATTGTGGTTGCTAGCGCCTGGTAATATATATGATAGACATCTGTAACTATAGTAATTTGGTATTTTTAACCAAGGGATGGCACGGCTGAGTAGATTATGATGAATTCACTCTAATACTATGCCCATATAATCTTTCCAATATAAATGTTGCTTTAATCAAGGATATATCTTTTGAGTTGAAAAATCACATTCTTTTGTTATGTATTTGTTACCTTTGGGTACCCATCGATGAGATGAAATTTGCTGAGAATACGCTGAGTTGAGTAACAGGATTAGTAATACAGCTTATAAATTTAACATATATTTTGTCTGGTTCAATTCTGCATTTTGCAAACTTGGTTTGTATAAAGAAAAGCGTTGCTAAATCACGTTGAACATATGGTGAATTTTCACTTGTATTCAAAGTATTGTAGACTAAAGTGAGTCCCCATCAAATTTGGGCCTAAACACCAGCCATTTCATACAAAATTTCTGGAGGGGGGGGGGCATTTTGCCCAAGATCTTGTGAAATCTGACCACATGTTTACAGTATTATTGTCGCAAATATGGCTTTCACTATAATAAAATGGTTGGATATAGACATGTAGTTAAACAGGAATTGCATAGAATGATATATAGTTTAAACAGAGTGCATGTATTCAGTGATTTAAAAGTAAAAATAAGCTAAAAACATTTTCACAGGTAATTTATACAAGCATAATAGTACAAAAATGACATCAATTTTCAATAATAGTTAAAATTAAATTTTCTTTTTGTTAAATAATAGTACTTTGTTTCAACTTCGTTGGCAAAGTCGTCTGATACAGTAAAATATATCTTGGAAATGGCGTTTCCAGAGGGAACCTTGGTATTGCAAATATCATTGTGGTTAACTTTAACTTTTTTGATTATACGGCCGTTCATGCCCAAATAATTACAATAGACTTTTCCAGAATCTAACCCAGACTATATAATGAATTAAAAGAACCACAAAGTGTAATTTAGTTGAATTGATATATAAATTATTATATGATGAGATTTTGCTTGTGATCAATTGCGAAATAGACAGAAATAGCGGGTCTTTAGATTTTGGCCTAATGACCAACCATTTCGTATGCAATTCTTAATACCAAATCTTGCCTAAAATCTTGTGGAATTTGACCATGTAGTATGATGTTATTACAGGATGACTTACCATTTTGATCAACTCTGATTCAAAGTTATCTCCATATAACGGAACTAGATCTCCTCCTTCAGTTTTTAAGATGACATGGTGTCGAAAGTTTTCCAGATAAACGTCATTACCAAGGATATTTTCCTTGGAGCACAGTAAATATTTGATTTTAAACAATGAATATGTAATTCCCATACCGATGTTTGTATATTTTGCTGCTGAAGTATCTATTAAAATCTAAAATCGAAAGATTGGTTTGTTTAGCTATTGGTTTGTTATAAATAACACGGTGTAAAGCAAACCATACAACAAGTTCATCGACTCTTATATAATAATCAATAATTAGATAAACTTGGATTCGTATTGATTTACATGAACATTTGTCTCAAAGGTTTGTAATGTTCTCAGGCCACTTTTGTTCACTAGCGATCTGCATCCGTTTAAATGACTCTTGGTTACCAAAGAGTTCGATTACTTGATCACAAATTACTAAGGGGCATTTGACAGCAAGGAACTATTATATCCAGTACAAACTAGTCAACGTCTCTGAGAGCACAGTCCGTGCTGTGCATACGAAAGCAGAGACAAATAGAGCAATGTTTCAATAGCTAGGCATAGCTCTGATGGTCCTTACTTATTACTGACACAGAGAACTGTTCTCTATAATACTCTCATTCTCCTAACTCCCTGATATACTTGGCTGAGCAAGCCAAGTGATTCTATCTCAGTCTTTTGCTTTGCGGCCATACTTTATTCCACAACAATTACTCAGAAAGCAGTGTAAAAATTATCTCAACATTATTGTTTTACACCAGTATCATCCTCAAGCAGGTCAACATATGGATCATAATTTTCGAAGGGTGACTTTTGGTGACCAATGATTATAGGGGCAATCACAGCCAAATGGATGTCCAGTTTTACTAGTAAACTTTCACCCTTCAAAAACAGTCGCTTATATAGTTGATTCCAACTGATTTCTCATCATATGAAAAGTTTGTTATCATTAAAGAAAATAAAAAACGCAAAGCTTTAGTATTATAAAAGAAGTTCTATCTAAAAATGTACTAGTAAAAATGGTTTAAATATACAGTTTAAATTTTGGATAGAAAAATCATACCGCTCCAAATAAGTATGTTTTGCCTTTTTTGCTATCGGATGGATGGTTGCGAGGTGTGTGTAAGTTGTAAATGCGAAAATAAAAGTATAACAAAAAGCAAGGAGAGAGGGAAATAAGTGTTGGTAGTGATGATTGATGGAGGAGACTTGTGACATTTATGCGTGGCCAAACATTCTCATTACTTGGTCCATATAACTACCCCATTGTATCTCTTGCATCGATAATGGTGTGGCATTATTGTCATTCTGAGGGGATGGTCCAGCATTTCCAGGATCCAAGTTAACTTGGTTGGGAGCTCCTGGCGAAGCACCAATATTGTTATTACTGTTGGATGGAATCATCTGCCCTTGTATTGTAGTACCACTAGTAGTCGAACTAATCGTGTAGTTTGTTATTCCCGTACATGATGGAATATTGGCAGGGACATTTGTAGGCATAGCTTTATTTTCGCCATATTGCATACCACCAGTAGCAGGTTGTCTGGAAAATTGATCGCCTGCAAGATATGCTGACGTATTGGGTGCGGTAACTCCAGCACCAGCATTGTTTGGCACTGTATTATCAGCAGTTCCAGCCATATTACCAAATAAATACTCTGGCAAGTAATCAAATTGAGACAGATCGGCGGCAGAAATCGTGTTGAATGCGTTGGGATCCAATGCCATATTAACCAGTACCTCATCTGTAGATGGGTCTTCTAGGCCAATGCCACTGTCGAATTCTTGCTGGGCCAAATAGGCTTGAATATTACCGTCAAGGACTGGTCCAAAGCGAGCTGGTATGTTTTGTGATGCAAATACCTGTGAGGGTAGAGATGGCGCTGATAGTTGCTGATGAGATCCACCACCATTGGCTGTCATATCCTCAGCTGGTGTGATTTGAATCTGTGGCTGCTGTCCTGTCTGTTGATATACTCCGGATCTTTGGGCCTGACTATCAGCCATAGGTAAAGCGGTGGCGGTGGCAGCAGCGGAGGATAAGGACGGTATGTTGGTTGCATTGCCACCAGGAGCGACCAAATTCTCTGGAATACCAGCTGTAGAGGAATTTGATCCAGGGTAGCCTTGATGCTGCTTTCCAAAAAGATCCAAGCTTGGTATCATTGTGCCACTCAGTGGTGCCGATAGGATTTGAGGAAGTGTCTCGCCAGTCTTCAGACTGATTTCATGTGCAATCGTACTCTGGTGTGATTGCTGTTCTTGACTCTGAATTGACAGAATATGCTGCTGCTTTCTTACTGGAGAAGAGCTGATTTGACTTATTTTTGATGTCGGTGATGTGGCTGCACGGGCACCAAGATTCTCTTTTTGTCTACTAACATCCTCATAAGTCGTAGCACCAGGAGTACTACTTTCGATACCAAGACCAAAGCTTTCCGTCTTGACTCTCTTTGGCTCTGGGCTCAGATAGGATTCATCGTTGGAAACACGAGCTTGATTACCAGATGATGGTGAAAAAAGTCTGGGCTTTGCCATCATGTTTGCCTCCAGGTCCTGACTAATAGTACGCTTTGATCCAAACAATTTACTGCCAACAGTAGTTCTAGAAGTACGGGAATGTGTTCTTTTGTGGTGGATCTTTGAGGCATTATACTCGCGAGCTTGTTTATCAACTCGTTCAGCCATATCCAATGTAATTCCATAAATGGTCTCAGTATCTTGACTAACCTCAGCGAGATCAATTCTGTGTGTCTCGATAAGCTCATCTAGCAAGGCCAATGCGCCACGAGCCTGTCCCCACTTTTCACGGTACTTTTCAATCATCTTCACAGTCTTATTTAAATAGAATCTAGCTACCCAACCCTGGGATCCGGTGATGACATTATTCAGATGGAAAGATCCAGCAGTCAATTGGTAAAAGGTCGTAAATGGCATAATATCCTTGGTGGTCTCGGTAGTAACCAAAGACAAAGCCATGCTAATGAATTGGGCTGACACCGTGCAGATACCGTGTGAATCGTATGGTGAGGCAGAATGTGTTTGTGTTGAGCTGGAAGTTGACCCTGGAAGGCTATTAATGCTGCTTGGTGATTCCATTCCCCTGATCCCTATAGGTGATTCTATCATAGAATGGTCTTCTGACTCAGATATGTTTTCAGAAATGCCCTTGGTTGCACATGTGGCTGGGTCATTGTCATGGTGAAGACTAGATGGAACGCTGAGGCCACTACTGTCGACATTGGAACGTGGAATAAATGGTCTGTGTAGCAATATGGTGGTCACATGGTATATGAGACTTATGTTTAAAACAAACCCACACCTAGGTAACTTTTCCTTCACAACATCTTCAATACTATATCTGAGCTCCTCAGGTAGTGAATTCCGCCAAATGCGTAACGAGTTGTCCAGATAGACAAGTGTGTCAATCCTGTTGGGTATTTTTTCAGTACAGTATACTTTATAGTATTCTTTGGGAGGAATACTTTTGTAAATGTCGTTGATAACATGCCCCAATATGTGCAATAACTGTAGATAATAAATGCCGTAGCTTAACCTTTTCTTTCCATTGCTGTATGTCGTTGTGGCGGCAAGATCTTCATGGAGATCATCAGCATCAAAGTCAATAGTGCTCACATTACCATTCATTGCTATATTTGAATCAACTTGGAGTCTGTCTTGAAGTAGATTGAGTCTAGGTAGTGGCGTATATTTTTGTTTGGCCTTTTCATCAATAGGCTTATTAAGCAAAGCATCCAGGGAATTTTTATCCTGAGCAATCATATGTATCGGGGCCCGATCGATCATAAACTCATCATCAATATCACCATAGCCGACTGGATACATGGTATCGAATGTAAAGTCGTGAATCATTGTTGGCCGGCCCATTGCTGCGCTAATTAGCCGATCAACAATGAAGCATCCCCACCAAGTTCGTGTTCTTGCAGCTCGCTCGGCCTCTGTCATAATCTGGGTACCTGAAACAGATGTTGAAGCCCACCTAGTAGGGTCTCTGTGCAAACCAAGGTCATAGGCCTTTCTTATCGCCATTCCGGTATACATCCAGGCTGTGGTTGACATGGTACCTTGCCCATACACTGCCATCAACAAGAGAGCATGTATCGATGTTAGTTGAGTGGGTAACGGATCATCTTCGATATATGAGCGGGCTCTTTGGAAGTGGATTTTAATGCTCAATGCATTACTTCCATCAGAGTTCCTATCGTAAAGCGATGCTGCTGCATAGATGGCAGACATTAGAGCTGGAGATAACGGTGCACTGCGACATAGGGTTCTAGATATCAGAGTGTTACGATTGAATAGGGGCAAGAACGGGTGGATGAAGCGGAAATAGATACGCAAGAGCCTTCCAGCCTCTTCTGGCGAGGGCATGGGTATTTTTCCAGGAAGCGGCATTTGTCTAGGTATTCCATTGGCATCTATACCAAAGGCGCTAGATTTTCGCCGTATAATTATAGGAGATTGGGACCCATGGTTATGCTGTATTAAGGACGAAGAAGTGCTTGGAACAGTCAACTTGTTGCCATATCCATTTCCACCAGCACCGCTGCTAGGCGGGCTTTGTCTTGATGGTGGTGACTGTGAACATGGCGATTTCTGCGTCTGTTGCTGCTGAGAAGCAACAAAATTTTTTAGGGAATTAGTCGAAGTCTTTCTACGACCAATGGGTGGCCAGTGCTTGGCAAGGCCTCGGGATTGCTTGAGTCTAGGGTCATTAGGAGAGCTTGGCATGTTCTGGGTAAACATAAAAAGTCCACTGGCATCACCCAAGTATCTCATAGACCCTGTCTCGTCTACCGTCAAATGACCTGATTCTCGATCTGTCCAACTATGTGAGTATGCATTATCCGAGTCCTCATCGTCATGTGGTCTCGCCATGACGCCAGGTGCTGTAGAATTCCTTCGTCCCTCATTACTGCTTTTTTCGTCAGCATCATCATCATCATCAACGCCATTATCATCTTTTTTGTTATTGTTGCTGCTGTTGCCAGCACCGCCACCTTGAGCCCTATACCGTTCGGAAATTTCACGGACATTCATTTCATCTAGCAATTTGATAAACGAGACTCCTATTCCAGGTGTCGAAGTCAATACATCTTTATTGTTACTAGCTGCGGAGTCCATTCTAGTATTTGCTGAATTTTTTTCTCGATCCAACTGTTCAGCCAATTGAGCCATTAGATCAGCCGACTTTGCATCATTTTTGGCCAACTCTGTAATCAACAGCTTGAGTTGCTTGAGTTTATTTTCAATGGTTTCGATATACCCTTTTGGTGGACCGCGCTTCTTTGCGGCGTCTAGATAAGTGCATTCAAGGTCGAGCGCTACGCAGTTATTACACCGTGGGTGCTGGGCATCGCATTTGACTTTCTTTCGACGACAAGCATCGCAAGCCCTAGAAACTCTATGGCGTTTACTGTTGTTGGAGCTGTTATTAGAGTTTCCGCTGTTCAAGCTGGGGTCGTTTCCAAAAGTACTGCCTCCACCATGCCCTTCGGTAGGGGTGTGAGCTCCTGGTGAGCGATAGGGGTAACCAAGTTGTGTGTTGCTAGTCATTGGCATTGGCGGCTGAACCGGTACTGGGGGTGGCTGCTTGTGTCGTCCAGAGTCATGATAATGATATTGCGGTCTGGGTGGATGCGTGTTATGGCTGCTATTATTGTTATTGCTATTTATGGGAGATCTGCTTGCCGCATTAGTATCAGAATAAGGTGTTCTAGCGATCGAAGATTGATTTGAATAGCCTAGCGGGGATACTGGTGCTAGTCCATGATGATGCTGCTGCTGCTGCTGGTGGTGATGGTGCTGTTGACTATGGCGACTTTGGTGCTGGGGATGATAGTAGTTTTGGCCAGGACTAAGGTTGTAGTAGCGCCGGTCATCATCTGTATTATGCGTATTCCCAGTACTATTGCTAGAAGCAGAAACGCTATGTACAGGAAAAGTGGTGTTTGGGCCTAGAATATTGCTGCTGTTACTGTTGCCTATGTTGCTTGTAGGTGGGTTAGGGCTTGTGGAGTTGGAGGCCCTGGAATTGGCACTAAGGGCACGGCCAAATGCTGTCTGGGCTGAATGTCCGAATGACGGGTAGAAGTTTGGTATTGCACCGGAACTAGGCTGCAAATGCCGGCGGCCTCCTGGAGAAGTGCCTTTGTTCATGATTTTGCTTAGTATTACCGATAATGATAATAATAATAATAATAATGGTAGTAGTAATAAAGCACCACACTGGTATCCTTTCTTGTTGCAGGGGGAAGTGTATGGAGTATGGCCCTGCAGAAATACAAAAGGCGGAAAATAAAACGAAAAATTAAAGAAATATTCAAAGCTGTGAGTTATGGAAATGCGAGAGATAGAGAACCAGTGGTGATGATATAGCAGGAGATCCAGTTGAGGAAAATGAACACAGTTAAAATGGCTAGAGCGAGATGTGGTGCCGTTGCTGTGCTCGGGTTTTGTATGGTGAGTCCGGGTTGCGGTGCAATTTGTATTGGCCGAAAGTGAGTAGTATGGTGTCCATCACGATCAACTGAAGCCACAACTGGCAATGCGCGCTGGGCTGGCTAACAAACATTTGTTTCTGGGTATTTGGAGAGGGAGTAGCAGGCTCAACAGAGCAGCGGCTGGAGATGCACCTCAAACCTCAAACAAAAGTCGCTCCAAACCTGTGATAGAGCGCAACTGCCGGAACAGTTTGTATCAAAACTAAGCAACTGACAACACAAAGTCATAGCCTCATGCCTACCAGGCTCAAACAGTCGATCTGTTTGTTAAATCACAAGTGTTAAGAGTTTCCTTCTATTGGTCCGCAATGGTCTATTCTGCTGGCTTTCTCCGAGGCCCTCAAAACACAAGACATGGCTTTTTTGTTTTAGCCTCGACCGCTGGATCGTTTTGAAGTATTTCTCGACTTGCTGATGGCACGACAACCAGTAATTGCTGCACGTTTCCTCTTCCTCCCTGGAAAATAGATACTGAAAGCTCGGCTCTCCACTTCCGCTGCTGCTGACAAAACTATTAATTGGTGCCATGATATGCCCTTTGTGCCCAAAAACATTGTGGCCGTTGTTGCTGGGCCTTTGATGCCTGTGGGCGAGCAAGGTTTGTGCTCAAGACCTGTCTTGGCCTGCTGCCTTTGGTACATGATTGCTAATTTTTGTCATACCCCACGACAGGCTCATCGCAACATTTTCCTAAAAGATCTTTCCCAGAACGGGTATCATGTTCTGTATAGAACATTTTGGACTTTCTTTCCGGCACCAAATTTGCTGATGGTGCTGCTGCTTTGGGCTTTTGTCTGATGGTGTTGACTGTACGGCCACCCGCTCCCACACAAAGCTCAGGCCAGAGAACAATGGTGGTGAAACTAGACTTTTTCTGTAAACTTTTGAGGTGTTTTGCAAACGTGGTTGTTGGTGAAACAGTTTATTATTATCTACTCCTCCCCCAGAAAGTCGCGCACCACCCTAATATTGGCTTTATTGTTTGCTCTGCCAGCTCCAATATCACAGCCATTGCCTCTGCTGTTGCCTCTACAATTGCTGCGACTACCAAGCACCGTTGCTGTTACAACCACAGTGCGTTGACAGTGGACCCAGATGAGGCAGAATTTGGAAATAATGGCCAGCATTGTTCGCAATTTATTTCCTTTGCAATTGCCTGAGCCACACTTGGTGTTTCTTTGAAGTTCAAGGTATGGCGTAGTGTGGATAAGCCCGAAATGCTGACCCAAAACATTTATCCGCTTAAACAGATGTTTTATCTTTCCACACCTTTTTGTTGCATTAAAAATAGACCGGCGATAAGGGTGCTCAAAGGATGAAACAATTACTCTCGAGCTCTTTAATGTTAACCCTGTTGTCGCCACACGCACACACACATATATTGTGATGGGGCTGGCTACTCTTGTTGCAGCCAGGTAGACCCCAAAGCTCAACGTCCTTTAGCCAAGGGAATCTTTTCAGTTTCTTTATAATTCAGGTCCTGGTAGCCCAGCTCCTTTGCTGCTGGCCAAGTAGTACATTTGACTCTTGCTTTCTTTGAATTCATCTCGCTTTTGTGTCTAGCTAAAGCACTCCTTTAAAGACAAATACTCTAAAAGCTGGCTGCTGACTCAGTGATAACATAATATGTATGAGCTCCCCAGGCTTGCCGAGATGCTACAGCATCAGACTGGTGTGCTTAAAAATGGGATGGTCTATCGGGTAGTTTACCTCAAAGAGCATCCCATCACAGCCATCGTGCATAGGTTTGACCTAAGTGTTCTGTGCCTAAGCGCAGTGGCTGTACTGATCACCATTAGCGTTATCTTGCACCCAGAAATTAAAAACAGGCTCTCTGTTAGACTATCGGCATGCATGGCCATTGCGAATCTTATCGAAGTAATTGGTGAGCTGATAATTGGGTATAAGGCCAACACCAGTATGCCTGAATCCACGTTGCGGTTCCTACTCTGGACAAGAATCTTTGGCCTGACTGCGTTTGTGTTTGCTGCTGCCAGCGTTGCACTTCACATACACATCTCGTTTATCCTGGGAAAGCGCGAGATTTCGCAAAAGATTTGCCGATGGTGCGAGGTAGCAATCTGGCCCCTGGCAGGTATAGCCTCTCACCCGTTCTTTTACATTTACGAGGCCATGGTCAAGCATCCAACGGCCAAAGCCGTGTTGTATGTCGACAAATCATTTTACCACATGCGGTTGCAGTGCTTTCTAATGTACATTGTGATATTTCTCTCCCATTTTTATTGCCTTGTTGTGTGTGTGTTGGTCGCATTGAAGCTCGGATGTAACTGGAATCAGACGGAATTGTTAATTTATTTGCTTCCAGAGGGTTACAAAGATTTGGAAACAGGCTGCTGTACAATCACCTCCCATAAGTTTTGAGAATTTTTTTTTGAATTTCTAAATTTTTTAAAAATCTTCATTTTACATTT
>JANBPU010000467.1:0-10016 GCA_027575805.1 Mycoemilia scoparia | reverse complement strand
TTTCTGGTCGCTCTTTTGGCCGTCGCTGCTTCTAGCCATGTTGCCGATGCTGCTCAACTTGCCGCGAGTGGCACAGGCGTTGCTTCTCCTCACGCAAAGCGTAACAGTAATGGTATAATGATCGCCAAGAGACAAGAAGCTAATGAAGGAGGTGACCCCATTCCTGATGAGGGAGGTCCTGATGAAGGAGCTTTGGAAGATATCTTAGGTGAAGAGTAATATTGAGATGCCATTGGAGATGAAGGAAATCCAATACAAGTGTCGTTGTTGTATTATTTAGTTGAGAGAAGATTAGCTTGATTCTACTACAATCTCCCCTTCATTTTAATTACTTTCAACGATGCTCTTGTTTCTTTCAACAGCACCGTTTTCTTTATATTTAATAATAATCTATTTTCAAATATTCTACTACCGCTGATGCTGCTGTTGGTATAGTGATATGATCAAAGTTAATAAGGCCTTAGGCAAAATTGGGTGCTAAGGAATAGGGTATCAAGTGGCCTATGAGAGAGACAAATTAAGAGGATATATTTTCACCTGCCTTCCATTTGGTCTTAAGTCTAATCTAGCCATGATCAGTCAATTCCCATTTATTTTTTGGGTTATACACAAACAAACTACAATTACTACTAAAAATATTAAAAAACAAGAAAACGATTGATGTTATCATATGCTTAGTTCCCACTCTAACTAAGGCTCAACGATTATGATATGGAAATTTTGGTTTCATTTCAAAAAACGCCATTAGTGTAGGAGGCATCCATGAATGCATCATTAAGGTTTTAACATCTTGCTTTTGATACATACTCCATCTATTTTCTAATCATTCTAAGTTTGATTTAGCATCGATTGAAATGTTCTTTAAAAATTTGGGTCTATACAAATGAGTGATTATTTTTGAAGGGTTACCAAGTTTTCCTAGTCGGCCAGTTTCAACTTGCATACTGGCCAGCCTATATTAACATTGATATTATTAATTTAGCCCTTTGAAAATAACTACCCAAATGCGCAATTATCATGAGCTATACAGTTTTCGCATTTAAAATATGGCCTGGCGCACATTTTCCACCAGACACACTAGTACAACCGCCATCGCCATCATCATCATCATCATCATACGCCTTGTTACCATGTAAGTACATCTTGGCAGTCCTGTTCTTCAAACCAGTAGCGAACCAATATTCTTCAAGAAACAATTACTGTATACTAAATAAAGCAATTATCATAAATCCAGTAATTACCATAAGCGGAAAGGACTGTCGGGGTTTACATAATTATTACATCATAGTCATTTATTGAGTGTGTTTTGGTGATCCTACTTACCATTTACTACTGTGTGTTTTCTTCAACAAAAAAACTGGTTAGACATATTTCCACTACTACTTGCCTCCTCTCCTTCGCCACCATCAAGAGCTGCACATATATGAACATCCGTAGTAATAATAATGGACGTATTGGGTAACACAAATAAAAATCCCAATAATAATAACCGTGATTTTGGCTCTCAAACTAAGAGTCAGATAGAAACACCTGTTCCATCGCCAATTAAACTATCATTCGAGTCGTTGCAAAAGGTCAAGGATGTTAAGGAAAAAAGAGTTGAGGTTATAGAAGCAGCAGCCAAACAAACAGTTATAGCGGCCACTGCTACTAGTACCTCTGGGACCATTACCAAAAACAAAAGTGACTTGGTTGATTCACCAACAAAATCCCTATTATCTTTGCACAATACTACCACTATCGATGGTGATGATGATATTGTAAAGAAGACCAAAAAGTTACTAGTCAGTGGTAATAAAAAAGGTCCAAAAGTCGCAGAAAATAAACCCATTGCTGACAATACCACCACCGCCACCACACCAGCCGCCGTTATTACTAACAAGACATTTGGACTTGGCAAAAACCCAGAACAAAGCATATTGAATGCACTAAGACAAACATGCTATGAAAAAGTATTTAAGGATCCTCAAGAACTCCAATTTCGAGCAAAGAAGATCAAACAGCTATTTTACGATCGCGACTTTGATTCGATATTTCTTGACACTGATAACTTGCCTGCCTATATTGCAATGTACACTCCACGTCGGGCTTTGTGCTATTACAATATGTTTATCAATGAGCCTGAATTGGCCAAGCTATTTGTTACCAATCCACGAGCTGTACTTGAAATTCCACAACACCAGCAGACACAGAATAGGTCTTCTCCACAGCTTCCAATAGTTAGGAGGGTCTGTTGTTTGGGTGGTGGATCAGGTAGTGAAATGTTGGGTATATCCGCCATGATTTGTCATAACCAAGACATTCAAGTTCCTCGCAACCAAGATCAACAAGCCCCAACCACTAACATAATAGAACCTTTATTTACAATACATACTCAAGATTATGCAGATTGGACTAGTATCTTGACCAACCTTGAACAAACAATCAAACGTAAATGGAAAAAACTCAACGATCCCGCACTAATTAACTATGAGTATAGTAAAAGCAGTTTACTTGATATTGATTCGGATCTTGAAAAAATTATCGCTTCGTCTGATTTGGTCACTGTGATGTTTGTATTTAACGAATTGTTTTCTGATAAGTCTAAATCGATGGAATTTATTAAATTGATGATTAAATGTCTTCGAAAAGGTTCATATTTACTGGTAAGCACACAGTCACAAAAGTACTAATAATAATGAAAAATCAATTCTAAAACTAATAAAGAACGATGACTTTTTGTTTCAATTCATTTTTTGGCAATGATGATGATGATGATGATTGTAATGATTCTGTAGTTGGTGGATTCGGCTGGTTCGTTTTCAAACATCAAAGTTGGTGAAAAACGTCAATACATGTCATACATGTTTTTTGATGCTCTGAAAAATCATTTTGAACCGGTTATTAGTGATAATTCGAAATGGTATAGACATCCAAGCAAGTTGGACTATCCTTGTTCTATTGAAAATATGCGGTATTTTATACGTCTTTATAAAAAACTTTAAATTCCATTCTCTCTCTCTCCACCCATCCTTTTTTGTTATTTCAGTTGTTTAAGACTTTTATACACATAAATATATGATGAGATTTCAATAGAAATTAAATGGTTTGTACACAGAAGTGAATCCTTCGATTCTTGCTCAGTCACTGACAATTTACTATCCATATGAGCAATAACTTTTGAAGGGCGAATATTTATAGGGGCAATCGCAGCCAAATGGATGTCCAATTTTACTAGTAAACTTTCACCCTTCAAAAATAATCACCCATATTCTAGTGATACATTTTGCCTAAAGCATTGTAAATTCAGATTATGTCTTGGCCTTTATATAATGGTTTATTATTAGCTACTTTATAGCTACTAATAAACAATTTCGCCTAAAAACCATTGAACAAAAATTTAATCCTTTAAAGTTAGTTGTGAAATTTATATACAGGATTTACAAATCTGTTTGCTTCACTTGGTTTGCTGATCAAACATATGTCTTACTGATATACTAACTCTACTACTACTACTATTTTTTTTGAAAAATGTAAGTCAGAGAGTTCACAAGAGTTTAATGAGCAAAGGTTGGGGGACCTCAGGAATTATATAATAATTGATTGGCCTGTAATTGGACCAAAATCTGAGGACCCACTCTCTCTCTCTCTCTATTTCTGTCTACCAAAACTTGTGATTACTAGTGGAATCTCCCTATATGTATATACTATATGTTTCTCAAAATAATGTGTTTTATATTATATCAACACCAAAAGATACTACATCAATGACGACAAAATAATATGTGTGTATAAATATTCATGTATGTATATATATATTGAAAAAGGATTGATTCGTTGGGGGGGGGGAAAGAGAGTAAGTGAAAGAGATGTTTGGTTAGGAGTTTCATAAAATTGCGGGAAAGGAGATAAAGAAAATAGGAAGAAGAGCTCCAGCTCTCATTGACAACAATTGTGAGTAGTCAATTGATAATTTTTCATTATATTTAGAGATAAATGTGAAGAGGCAAATCTGTGTGTGTGTGTGTGTGTGTAGAGATTTTTATATACACATATATATATGTATATATGAATTTCTACTTGATAATTGTTTATTTATATCTTCAGTCAAATACTATTCTCGCAAACACAGAGAGAATGAAATTGAGGGGGCGGCATTGCATTACTATTTGTATTGAGGTGGAGAAGGTTTCTTGCATCTCTTTACCACACGTTTACATTTTCTTCTATTTTCACCACCACCACCAGCAGCAGGAGAAGCACCACCACCAGTCTCTGGAGTAGGTGAATAAGCAGGTGGAGTAGAGGCAGTTGGAGATCCAGGAGATTGACCTTCAGGTTGAGATGGTGAAGAAGGAGGAGCGGATTGATATCCACCACCGTTGTCTTTACCCTTATACTGAGCCTGACCATTCATATTAGTACTCTTGTCCACCAAATTGGTACTACCCGAAAACCTAGCCGAATCAACCTCACTCTTGTCCACAACCTTCAATTCGAAGCAGGTCGAATACTGTTGACCGGCAGGGTTCTCATCAAAATACCAGAACCAAACGAAATGATAAACATTACCAGGCTTGAGATGTGGTGGGACGACAAATGAGCCAGTGCAAACAGAATTGGGGTCGGATGGAGAACGGCAGTTTTGGTTGGTAGCAAAGTTCATGGTACCAGCCTTCATTGCGGTCTTGCGCTCAGAATAATCCATAAATTGCTTGGATGGGTCGTCGTAGTAGAGCACATCGATCTTGGTGGGTTTGGCGTTGTTCATGTGGCCGTTGGCCTCCCAGGCTTGGTAAATGGTTTCGCCGGGATAGGCGAGAGCCATTGGAAACAGGTCGGTATAGTTTTGAGAAGTCTATATTTGTGCAATTAGAGTAGGTTTAGTTATGTGATATAATTCTTCTGTCTCTCTGTGTGAGTCAGTGTGGGTGTGTATGACGAGGAGATAATGATTGGCATCTATGAAGTAACAATGGGGGTAGTTCAAGAATATGCATTTTGGGAACATGTCCGAGCGAGGGTGTTAAGCAGGGGCAATAAAACTATTAAAGAGAGAAAGGGGCAGTAGTAGGTGTGTAGAGATGATGGATCCATAGATGAAAATGTAAACAAAAATGACATCATTGGACATGTATGGAAAGCAGTAATTGACATAATGTGGCTAGGTAGGTTAATTTTGGGCAATGAAAACGGGCTTTCTTTTGCGGGATCAAAAATAAAGACCAGTCAGACATAGACTACAAGCACCAAAACCAGTTCGCGTCTAGAATCGAATGCAGCCACAACTTCTGGGAGTGGTCTATTTGTCCATTATCACGCCAGAGATAGATAATAGTCCATTCACCTCGGGATTTGAAAGTGGTGAATCAGGAAGACTGGCTTGTGGGATTTTGTTGGGTAAAATATAGAGCACAAAGAATACTTAGGAAACACCCATCAGTAGCAATAACGCCCAGGAAAGTATAGAGAGACTAGCCATAGGTTAAGAGGACAAGGGGAATGTGTAAAGTTTCAGGAATCTCCTTTGAAGGTGTACCATAAGAATACCCTGGATAATGGCCAATAATCCGCCAGGATCCAGCCAAAGTATATGGTTTTATGGGCCAATTCGTAGGGGATATATCAGGGCAGCAATCGGTTCCTTTTTGATGGAGAAATTGCCAAGTGTTTATTTTCTGCTTACCTGTTGAATGGGATTGCACATAGGCTGATGCTGAGGAGTGCCATCAAACAAATAAGTATAGAGCGTGTTAATATCTCTGTTGCCGCGACCGGTGTAGCCACGCCCATAACCAAAGCACAAGGTGCTGTCAGGATCATACTTGGCACAATCGACCCAGCTGTGAGCCAGCACAGATGGGATAATAGAAGAGACGACGGCAATAGTAGTGGCCAGTGTCACTACAAACCCGCTGCCGTTTAAGCCAAACAAATTGGTAAAGCCGGTCTTCATCATTTTCTCTACTTTAGTATATATCTCTGTTCAATAATCCGTTGCGTTGTGTTGCCGTGTCTGTGTGTCAGCGAGTGAATATAAACACGAAGGTATCAGGGTTAGTTGGGCTGTGACCTTTATGTGTTGTGTGTATCACCCAACTACAAACGGTATAATAAAAGGCACAGGAGAGGATAGGAAATAGAGGAATAAAGGGAAGGAAATATTAGTATACACTGAGAGAAGAGAGAAATATACAAAAAGTATTTGCAGATGATAATAGGGGAGGAATGAGTAAATAAATAAAAGAAGATTGCGCGAAAGAAATAGTCAGTGGTTATAACTGATGAGGTATTTGAAGGATGGTGCTACTATTTTCTTTAGTGTGAGTGAGAGTGAGATGAAATAGAACACGGTTTGCTGCTACTGCTAAAACTGTGGTCTGTCGTCATGCCCTGGCTTTATATAGTCGATAGATTATTCGTATATGGATGTGGGCTGGTACAATCTATCCTTCCTACATTCTTGGCAGTGTCAGTTGGCTCGTGGTTATTTTCTTTAGGATTAAAACACGCCTGTCTTTGGCCCAGTACGCTTTTAATATGCCCGAAGACAAAGGACACACAAAACGTTATATAAAACTGATTTTGAGAAATTCTTGGGGTTTCTGGCATTTAGTAGTCGCCCTGTAAACCGGATAGATGGTGTTGCGTGGTTGTTGTGGCTGGATGTGTTTTTCGAGTCTCTTGTCAATTTTAAACAGCACGCAGTTACATCAGTTTTGCAAAGAGCTGCTCGATACCCAAATAGCTGGGCGGCTGAGTTTCTTGATGTGATATAGTCGTTGCCTTGGCGGAGATGTAGAGTTCGAGATAGATTGAGTGTATTCCATTATTTATTGGAAAGGCGAGAGTCATTGTAGCGGTTATAGCAGCAGTAGCAGTTGTGGGGTGGTGGTCTGGCATAGGAGGTTTTAAGTCCAAGTTTATGCCAGGAAAATCTAGAAATTTATTTAAGCCTTTGTCCTTTTTATAGCCAGGTAGAACAAACAAAACAAGACTAGAAAGGAGGTGTGGGAAAGGTAGAACAGGAATTCCTGATTTTTGGATTACTTACTTGCCACAAAGACTAAAGGAGCTTTGAAAAGTTCAAATAGACGAGCGAGCGTGCTTGTTTATACTCTTAAATCAGTGCTTCAACCACTGCTACAGACAAAGGAAAAGTATCTAGATAGGGAAAGCGTGTAATGTAAAAGAGAGGAAAGGGAATTTAAGAGAGAGAGAGAGTGGTAGTCAATTCTGCCAAGCAAAAAGTAAAATTACAATAGTCAGCGTGTAGTGTAGTATTTATAGAAATTCTATTGAAAAGTGGGTAAGACGGGGAGTAACATATAACGGAAACAATGTCGAATTCCTGGAGGGAGGGGTCTCAACAACAGAGCAGCACAGGCGAGTGAGAGAAAGATGAGATCTCTGTCTGTTGATGTAGTGTTGCAGCAGCCACAAGCACTTGTCAATATGCCTTATCGGCCCGGCAAACACACACCACAAAGCAAATGGGAAAGCAAGAGTCAAAGAGTGTCACCACAACTACTGTAAAAAAGCGGGGAAGACAGTGTCCGTAGAAGAGTGCTGTGCGTTCATATATCTGCTGCACAGCAGCTAAGAAAATTACTATTTATGGATGGATGGAAGGTTGTTTATAGCCAATGCACGGATGGTATTTATAATATCATGTTGAGTACCCTTGCGGGATGAACAAAACAGCAATCAATGTTGTCATCGGCTTGGCCGTTTATTGTTCTCTGGCCTAATTGACTGTGGTGGTGGAATATCTGGAGTGATGCAGAAGCCCTTCCCCTTTTCTTCCATGTATGGGTATTCCGAATAAGTTGGCTGATGGCAATGGCTCAGAACCATTTAGACCATAAGCCCATAGTAGTAGTCGCAGTGGCCCATTTAGCTTCCTTTTGCGGTCTGCTGTGGGTCATTGAGTTTAACTATCTTCATTGCACAATGACCTTATTATCATTATCATTACACTTTGGTTATAGTATTACAACAATACCTAACAGTTTTAATGGTTGGTACTCTTGGGTCTATTTGGTAAGATCAACATAGTTTAAGTAACCTTAATAGCTTTTATTATATAAAGCTCAATATCAAAAAAATTACAAAAACAATGGTGCCGCAAAGTAATGGGCAAAGCCCAATGACAGGGGTTAACAAGTCCTTGATCTCACAAATACAATGCAAATTAAAGACCATTATAAGCTATAACTGGTCAATGTGTTCTGCTCAGAGTCAAATCGTGTGCCAAAGAATTCCTGTCTTAAAGCCCCTCCACAAATACCAGCAATTTAAATGATATATTCCACCTCAAAAACTATCAATAATGTTGAGATAGATTGTGAGAGGCAGAAACTTCTGTTCATAGCATAGTCTCTTTATTCCGGCTGTTACACACATATCCGGAAGATGTGGCCATAAACAGGGCAATTGGCACATTGTAACACGAATTGCTGCTATTTGAGACAGCAAATCTTGACCAATAGCCACTTTGCGTTTACTCCGCTGCCATTTCTACAGCACCTCTCGAGTTGTCTCTCTCTCTCTCTCTCTTTTTTTTTTTTGCCCCAAGTCGCTTGGAAATTTGGTAAAAGGTGATATATCAAATACCACGCCCGAGTAGCGGTAGTATCAGGTTAGAACCAACCACGAGCCATGCTCGGGCCTAGCCACATGAAACTGGTAAATATCTAACATTCCAAACCTCTCTACCAAGATACACACACACACTTTGACGTATACAAATTTATAGTGGTGACTACCAGGATTTTTCCAAAAATAATCAGGTTTACCAAAGATTTAATAATAAAAATGGCTAATTGTGATAGGATATTCCCTAAGCGTGTGTGTTTGGGGAAGAAGGTTTTTGCCAACTATCAACGTTGATTCTCTCTCGCACTCACTCACACTCACGACATCCCAAAGATCTGCCATCTCCACACATTCACCTAGCAAACATGAGCATACATAAAAGTATAGTTTCTGCTCATAAGTCATCACCAGCAACTTAGTGCCACTACTAATATCGGCTAATTGAATTGTCCGTTCTTTTGGGTTTACACAATCTCATTCTTGTTCCTAACCAACATTCAAACCACAACATTCAATAGTGGCTGCAACATGGCTTCATTGTAAAGAAATTAAACAATCCTGTTTGTTAATTATCTGCCGCATGGTATACTTTCAGCTGATTTACTTGACTTTAATGTTTGTTAAACGTTAAAAGGGCTGTAGAATGGGGCAATAATGCTGAGTATGTTTTTTGTGATGTAAAAGAGTGAGAGAAAATAGATATTTTATTTTGTAAATAACCATGTTGCTGTGTATGGTATTTTTTGTTTAGGGTTATCATTTCGTAGAAACAAGCCTGATGTTTGAATGCTGTTTTTATACTATTCGATAGTGGGATACATATGTTATGTGCATCAAAATTCTCGTTTTTGTGAATAGCTTAACATACACAGAGATCGCTGGGAAAAAGTTAAGTTGGTCATCACTAGCCTTTTCAGGAACAAGAAGTCTTTGGCATGGGGCTATAGTTTGAACAATCTTTTCAATATTCTTGATATCTGTCAATTTTAGATACAAAGCTTTGAGTTAAGGTAATTTAAGAATAATGCAGAATAACTTTCATATTGATTCAACATCCTTTAATTTAGGGCGGATTACAGCGTCAAATTGGTATTTTATGTGGTTTGGATAAGAGTTAGATATATCAGCATGGTGGTCATTGAGAGAAATTGTTTCACTTATTGGGGTAATGACTTTTGAAGAGTGCCTTTTTAGTGGGCAATGATCCTAGGAGCAATCACAGCCAAATGAATATCCAGTTTTACTAGTGAACTTTCACCCTTCAAAAATCATTACCCATATAGTCATATTTTTTAAGGACACAGAAAAAACAGGTCTCCAATAGTTGCAAATGAAAAGACTGGTGATTAGGCCAAAATCCCTGGATCCATGTGTATCTATTTTATAATTGATCACTAGTAAAATTTCACTACTTCATAATAAATGCTTTTATAACTATA
>JANBPU010000466.1:0-10031 GCA_027575805.1 Mycoemilia scoparia | reverse complement strand
TAATTGACTTAAAATAAAACAACAGCTTTTTCTCTAGCTTATAATAGACAGACTAACCTATTGTTTAATCTATTACAGCGTCACTGCCTATTTCTCTGATACACCCATTGAGCAATGTATCAGATTTGTCATATGGTGTGGGTAGAAATCATCCCCCATTTCTAGAAACTGCTAACAGTTTATCACTAGAAAGAGTATGTGTGCATACAAGTCAACATACATGTCCGTGTTTATATGACATTTGTTGATATGTGTCAGAAAAACAACTAAAGATTCATTCGTACAAGATTTGGGATAAAAATTTCCCTACAACAATAATATATCATTGTCATCCTGCTAGTACTAGACCATGTGGACAAAACCATCAGTCCAATGATTCAATTATTATCTGGACATATGAAGATCTCACATCACCTGTTGAAATGCTAAATATAGAAACAAACCTGCCAACCATTCAATACAGGCAGGGGTTTGGCAGGTTGGTGCACAAATGCCTACATCCAGGTTGTAGGGGAAAGGAATTAGACATTCCTTATTATGCTGGGCATTACCCATATAATATACCTGCATATACTATCCTACTAGATCAATTATATGATCTAATCAGCAATGGAGCCCACATGCAGGTCGCAGTGCAATGGTTGATCAACCGATTATCTAGAATAGACAGCAGCTAATATTACAGTGCAAGTTACTTAAATAAGAAAAGTGTTATTTTACTGAGTTAGTAAAATATAGAAAATAAGTAAAAAGAGAATACTAAATTATAGAATTGTGGGCTAGTTATATTATGAGAGATATCAATGTAACATCCTCCCCTGGGAAAGGGCATGTGAAGGATTATGGGTTCCCTTCACATACTTTATCTATAATATCTATACTCTGAATCCAATGTTGGCTTTAGAATAGCCTTTTAGTGTGATAGTCAAAGGGTGTGGGCTCAGACTTGTCACAATTTATTTATTTTTAAAACCTCTTATCAAAAATTATAAAGTTTTACTTGTCAGTTTATCATAGCCAATCCTATAAATTGATATTAGTACATACTACTGAAAAGCTATTGAAAGTATATTGATAAAAACCATTTTTACCTGTAAAAACTTTAATATCTTTGTGGTATCTGTTAGATAGCACACTTTATAAGTACTGTAAAGTACGTTATAATGGTTTTTATTTATAAAATAAAATAGAATTTAAAAAATATGATAATGAAAGAAAAATGTTAGTTAAAAGTTAGTACTTTATATAGGTTATCCAGTGTTCTGAGGACATATGCCAGAGGGCTATGTCACGTCACTATTTGTGGAACTTCTGTAAAGTAAATAAAGTAAAGAATAGTAAAATAAAAATAAAAGTAATTGTTGATGTGATGACATCATATATGGTCATCACAATCTCCAATAGAACTTTTATTACTTTTTCCCCAAATTTAATCCTTCAAACTAAAACAAATTCAACTACTGCACACATTGGCATTAACTATCAGGGTCATCACAGATATAATGGGAGGGTTCTTTCAATCTATTTAATGTCTTTAATGTAATTGTTTAAAAAATGTGAAAATCACCTTTATTTTTTTACCTGTAATCATCTCACTTTTCTGCTAGATATACCCCAAAAAATAGCTAACTTCAAAGCCCTCTGGAAACAAAAACTAATAAATCAAGCTCAATTATTTTTGGTGTGATAGAAGGTACTAGTCATGTACACCTCTTGTTAAAATTTGGGTTCTTTTTATTTAAAAATGACCTTAAAAATTAGATTTGTTTAAACCTTGCAGTTATTTGTGAACAGAGGGAGAACATTTTATGTGACTATCTAGCATATATGAAGATTTCACTAGTGATCGAATCTTTGGTAGGCAGAAGTGGT
This sequence comes from Mycoemilia scoparia, assembly GCA_027575805.1. Taxonomy (NCBI): domain Eukaryota; kingdom Fungi; phylum Kickxellomycota; class Kickxellomycetes; order Kickxellales; family Kickxellaceae; genus Mycoemilia; species Mycoemilia scoparia. The sequence continues at coordinate 8,159 of JANBPU010000466.1, read as the reverse complement.
GGGACCTCATCATCAGGTTTTGGCCCAATCACCATCCAATCCATATACAATTCCTGGGGTCCCATTTTGCCAAAAGCCTTGGTGAACTTTGGACCATATTTCCGAGATGAAATGGCAAACCAATCCATATTTTTTACTAGTCTAGTCTAGTCTGTGAATAGTTACCAGTGACCACAAAGTAGTGACAAGCTGATTAAATCAATGAGGGTTCCTATCATCATCATCACCATCATATCAAATGATCAGTCAGGCATTTCAAGACAAAAAGGCAACAGTAGGGGGGGTTAAGGGTGCACACATTATCAAACCAAACTCCTAGCTTATAATATTGCTTGAGAGGATAACAGCTTAAACCAATACAGAAAGAAGCCCACAACAGTTGGTGGTGTTGTTCAATTTGCTTTTTATCTTTTTTAGAATCTTGTGTGTGTGTTTTTTGTAGTCTTTCTGTATAAAATGCCAAATCTTGCTCCCGTTGTCACAAGAGCTTCCGGTTCACTTGCCGTTGCCCGCAAACGCAGCATTCAATTATACCGCGATTGGCAAAAGAATGTAAGTAAATGACATACAGAGTACTATAATAGACGCATACTCTATAAAACTAGCCGTTCTTGCCAGAAAAATAATACACGGTGTGCTATTCTTTTGGTAAAACAAATTGCAGTTTTTTAAAGACCCTTATTTTTCCAATCTCCCTAAACTAGTAATTATCATTCAAAAGACTTAAAGTGCGCGGATATATTAACAGCTTGTTCGTTATAAACATATTATTTATAGGTCCCAATGATCATTACAGAATACCATATTCCAATACCACAATCCGTTATTCGGGCAAAAATCCGCGAGGAGTTTGAAAAGAACAAACATGCTTCGGATCTTTCAACAATCGACGTTTTGTTGCTTAAGGGGCGCCTCGAGCTTGAAGAGACCGTAAATGTCTGGAAACAGTACAGCCATCTTATGCACTACTTTGATAAAGAGGATATTCCACAGAAGCCCGGCACTTTCCTTGAAAGATTCTATGAGGGTAGCGCTTAAGTCATACAAAATAAGCAAACCTTGATACATACATACATACATAGACACACGTATGTTCTTTTGGAAGCGTTTAATACATGATTTCGGATATTGATTGAATAAATATAATATCTCGAAGCAAACATATGTGTATCTGCTTATCTGTATGTTTGATACTCCTGCAGAAATCGACTAGAAAGGAAAAAGGTAGTCTGTAAACGTATCTTTGGTTTTAGAAATATCATCAACACAGCTGTCATATATAACCCAGATAGACATAGATAGTGCAAGGTTTAAATAACAACAAATTATACTTTACAGTTACAAATACCGTTCTCATATTTACCTATCACTACTCCACTAGGCTTTAGCTCTAACTAAATAAACGAGATTTATAAAATAAATAAATCACATGGAAGTAATGGATGTGTCTTTGAGCTGTGTGTGTGTGTACAATTCTAAATCTAATAAACAGTTTATTCTCATATAAACTACAAAAGTAAACCAGAAATAATGGAGATCAACCGTGTTTCTAGTACAAATATAAAGACCACTTCTGCTATTACTAATAATACTATTTCTACCATTAGTTCTTCTTGGCCTCTTCAGCCTTGATCTCTGGCTGGCTGCTGCTGCTGCTGTCGTCAAAAGAACCCTTGATCTGCTTCAAAACGCCTTCATATCCACTATTTTCAACCACACATATACAAATAAACAACATATTTAGCCAGGAATCATACAGGGTTTAGTTGTCCTGTATTGGAGATCAAAATCATTATAGAATGGAAAGTGACCAGACTAACATACCCGTTGTAGTTGACAAAGCGACCCATCTGGATAAGCTGAGCAACCTCGTTTGTTAAGTGGCAAGCGAATAGGAGATAGTTTCTAGGACTCACAGCCCAAGCGAAGCGCATGAAAAGGGCAGAGTATAGACACAAAGCTAAAGATCAAACAAGCAAAAAGGCATATATTAATACTTGTCGACAAGTTAAAATAGTAATAGCATCACAAATACATCTTGGCATAAAGGGATTTGAATAAACAATTATAATTATAATTATAATAATTATAAGCTTTGCTATTATATTAATCGTCATTACTTACTAGCAGTCATTTTTCCAGATATCATCTCAGGAGACTTTTGTGTGTCAGCAAGGGCAGCAAGAGGAATACCCCAGTTGGCGGCTATTTTGATTGTGCATAAGTTAATCTGTGATATAGACTACCAATACTCCTAGTTTAAGCGGAACCGATATAAACCCGCGCAGTTATAAATCAACTCAACATACCTGGACCCCAAAAGTGGGTGCTATAATAATAGTGGTAATTCAAAAAGAAAGAATAGATTCAGTATTAGCAAATGCGATTTCTTACAAGCCCTCGTATAGGCGTGTGTGTGTGTGTGTGTGTAGGCAGTAAATTTATTAGACACAAAGTATAAATGTGGGCATTCAATTTGGAAATGGCCATGGTGAGGGGGGGTGGGAGAGATTGGCTTAGAGTGAATAACAGTTACAAGCAAAAGTACCGTTGTCAATTTGAACTACCACTTACCTCATCAAGTAAGCGCGGAATTCCTTTGAACCCAGCTTTCTGAAAAATCCTTGAGCCCACGACATTTTTGTAGTAGTATATTGGATATGTGTGTATATTTTAGTTACAAAAGGAGAGAAAGGAAATCAGACACATACGGCGAATTTTAGTGCAAAGAGTGTGCTGCCATAGTAGTGTGCGCGTCTATATGTATTGGCGGCCCATAGTTAATGGCTGTGCGACCGACATACCTAACTTTCTAGTCCCTAATCTGTTTGTGTGGATTAAGATATGTACTCTCGCTGTGTGAACAAAGACTCTGATAAAAACTGGGCTGGTCGGATAAAAAACAAAACATGGCCATTTCGATTTCTTGATCCTTTGGCAAAAAAGATTTAGTTTTATTAAAATGCAGATTAGAAAACAAAAGTGTGACTGAAGAGATTTTTTTCAAAATCAACAAAAGGGGGCATTCATGGTTTGGGACTGTTATTTTTGTGAACTGTATATGTGTGTGTGTGTGACTTTTACTTTCAGGTGAAAACAATAATTTTCATGTGGAAGAAGAAATGGCTAATCGATCTTGATTTTTCACAAGCAGTCAGCTATGTTTTTGCACCCCAACATATTTTCAAAGTCGTCCCTTTTGACCATGCCTAATCTTAATGAGTCCAATATATATATTGCTGACCACATAAACCATTGCTGTAGTCAATACAAAGCCAATAACAAATTATCGATATAAGCCAGCCAGTGTAAATCAATACAATAAAACAGAAAAGGAGAGAGAGAGTTGGTGACAAGCATATGAAAGTGAGTATTTTGTGTAGTATAGGCAGGGATCGTTGATGCAAGCATCCAAAGCCACAAACAACCATCAATAACCACAAATGCCACTCTTATTACTGTTATTGCAGCTGCAAGCAAAAGCAAGAAGTAAAGCATAAAGCTGGATTCAATAGAGTGGAGATTCTGGCCGCATCTTACAGAGCCAGGAGATGACATGAATTCTATGCTAAACCGGGTATCGTCAACTCAAGCTTTCTAACCGCCGACCCGTCATCGCCGCTGGCTGGTCCAATATCCTCTTCGTTTTCGGGATACAACGATCGCTCGTAAATATTTGTCTTCCCATCGCTGTTGACTATGATGACATGAGCCGTCCTAGTGGCATAGTCGGAGTTTATGGAGAATGTTGGGTTTGACGAAGAAATCCGAGGTATGCAAATAAAGTGCTCCAGATCCCTGAGTTTTTTGGGGCAGTCAACACCGTTGTCGGTATTCCTGTTGCTATAAAATAATCATGTTTGGTCGTGCTCTGTCAGCCCATTGGAGCAAAAAGGTTTATGCTGGTACTACGGATTTGTACTAAAGACAAAATTGGCCCCGGTGCCCTAAAGACAAATTTACCTACCTTAGGATTTCAAAGAGTCTGTTTGAAAGCTCATCATTGTCCATAGTCTTCAAAGAAGCGGCATTACCCTAATGAATACGTATGTGTGTCCAATAAACATGTTAGTCCGAGATTGTGAAAGCAGGCCAATGGTTAGGTACAAAGATCATAGGTTTACTACTACTACTACTACTATTGCCCCTCTTACCAACACTTGTTCGACCAAAGCCTTTCCCTTCTTCACCTTGGGCCATTCGACGTCCAGTGTGGAGTTTGATATGCCATAGACACGGTTAAGAGCCAGCTTTCGGCTGTACCCGGGTGACTGCAATTCTGGAGATTGACTGTCATCAGTGGCGGCAGTGCTGTCTGTTGTCCCACCACTAGGCCCACGATTGGTGACATAGACAGCGCAGTCCTTCAAAACATCAAAGAGCAGGAGATTGAACCCAGCATACCGATCACGGTCAGCAAGCACATGCTGGGCATAGGCATCTACGTCGGCAAAAGCCGAATCCCGTGCGGATTCTAGGAAATGCCGAACAAGCCTACCTCTTGAAAGCATGTTCGGTTGTGGGCCGTTCAATTCCCTGTAGTTTGTCAGGACTGCGATCCTGCCATCGCGGCTTACACCAAGCCATGTTCCCCGGTCCTCCTCCCTGGGCGGCATCAGATCCAGAGGCGCAAGCACTGCGGGCGAAAATTCCCAGTAGTGGGCTAGCTTTGTTGGGCGGTCCAAGAACTCATCCCTGTTGAAAGCCAATACGCTATAGAGGAACAGGCATTGTGAAAATTACATACTGTTTCATGCTTTGGGATGCTGTTATTAGCGGTAGTGGTAGTCATGGCTAGAGCAGAGGCCAGGGCGGGGCCAATTGGCAAGAGGCGCCCTAGCACATTTCAGTCTTACAATTTAGGTTGGTTCGGTGACAAAGGAGCACTACTCTTCTCCTTGGAGCCAGCCAGGCTGCTGCCACTGGTAAGCTGCCAAAAGGCTATGCACATTTTTCGCAGAAGATTTTGGGCGCAGTAGGAACAGAGAGGGGGCGGCGCAAAAGCAGTGTGACGGTTCTGGAGAATAAAAATGTGTTGAGATTGGGAGGCAGAAGTGGATATGGCAATGGCGGCGGGAGTACCAGAAAAACTCAGGGTGGGAGAGAGAGAGAGGGAATCGGTTAAACGGTTGGGGCCTTTTGCACTTGGTGACTGGCTTGCTATGTCCACTCTGCTCATGCTAGGACATGCATTGTGATTGCTTACAGTCAATTCAAAGGGGGTTGGCAAAGTGTTTTGTGTGGCATAGAACTCCCCATTTCGTGCAAAAGCATGTGATAATTTGCGATCATGAATGCTTGATAAAAACTCTCTCTCTCTGTCGCAGGCTTGTGCTTTTGCAGATGGATGTGTAGTGCAGCCGCAAAAGGCCTGACTACTTATAAAGCCCTTCATTGCGTCCCTAGTGACCGTCTCTTATTATCATCATTGTTATAGCAGTCCCAGTTTTCGCTTTATATACAACCGCATCTCTCTTTCTTGCTTTTAATTCTTTTCTGAGATTTCTAAGGTTGTTTTGTGACTTCTTTTGCAACCAAACCAGTTGGCTATTATTCATATTGCACCTTTAGGTTAAGGCCTATAATATATCATTTTGGCTTTTGCTGCTGCCGCCGCCGCCATCTATCATCTACATATAGTATAAACTGGCTGGTCTGTTTCCTACCACCACTGCCCCACACGCTCTATTTACAATAAACAATCGCTATAATATGCCCGCACAACGGTCAGCAGCATATCCAGGCACACAGGCAAATCCTGCTCAGCAGGGCTACCTGACACAGAAGATGCGCACGGAGAACCGTGAGCGCAAGAAGAGGTGGCGTGAGCAGAATGAGGAGCGCAATAAGGACAACGACCTTCGCTGCCGTGTCAACAAGCGTGCCAACCAGCTCTATGGCCCAGAAAACACCCCCGAAAAGGAAAAGTGGATTAGCGACGAGTTTGAGCGCAGGCGCCAGCGCAGAAGGGACAAGGAGCATCGCAGAGCCATGTCTGTACAGAGCAGCATGTCCACAACGACCTTGGTTTCTCCAAGGAACAACAACGCGCTGGCCATTAGCAGCAGCTGCAGTAGCAGCAGTAGCTCTGGAAGCTGTATCAGCGATGGCAGCAGCACAATTGTCCCAGCATCGCCCTGTATGTCCACCCTTTCGAGCTTTTCTGCCCCAAGCTCAGGAACCATTTCTCCGTACCACTTCAAAAAGCAGATTGAGGCCCCTGCACCCGCACATGAGTATTGGAAGGCCGTGGCGAATGGGCCCCAGGACACACCAAAGTCTTCATCGTTCATCCACACCACCACCAACACGCAGTCACTTGCTGGCCCTCCATCTTCTTCCCAGGAAGATGCACCCAGCCAGTGCCTTCCACCCCTCGATTATACACGCAACTACTCGAGCCACTCTGCTCCACCCAGGCTACCATCTATAAACAGCATCAGCGTTTTTTCAGATGCCTTGAGGGCCCCAAGCACCGGCGCACACAAGTCAGGCAAGGACACCAGGGCCCAACAGCAGCAGAATAGCTTGCCATCGCTCTCGCCATTATCACAGCTCTCTGCCCTCAGCTCAAACCACCAGAAGAAGCATACCATCGCGTTATCCTCATCTGCTTCTCCACAGAAACATCCTTATGATGGGCCTGCTGCCGTCCATCTAAGGTTACCAGAACCAGAAACTACTTTCTCTGCCCATGCAGTGGCAACAGCGCCATCACATAACCCAGAAGCCTCAGCTGTCCTATCGCTTATATCGCTAAGAGGTGCTTCTAATTAAGGGCCCTTCTGTGCCACAGCCTCTTGCTTGCTCTCTCATATATACCATCAAACTATTATCTCTATTAAGTCATCTGAGACAATCTTTTTGCTTATGCTGCACTGGCTGTCTCTTTGTATTTTGTTAGTACTTCCTTCTCATCCTCCCCACCATCCGCAGCTTACCATATCATTTAATGTTTTCTTTGCACTCTGTAAATGCAGCTCTTCATTCATCCTAATGCTCTTCTCTCTCTCAAAATAAAAATCTGTATATTTTCCTGGCACCTGTCAAATACATCACTATCACATGGCATGCACACTCATTTTATGACTGGTTTACAAGCTGTCATCTATCAATAAAACTGTCTAGCAATCAATCTGTGCTTTTTTAGTAACATCATTGTGACCAGGCAGCCCTATACACATACTTTGTGCATATTTTGACAAGATTGTTGTTTCCTTGCTCCATTGTTGTTTACCGTAATCCTGTGTGTGCGTGTGGGAAAGGGGGAATGCAATAACAATGTATGTATAAAAGATGGGACTGTGATTTTAGCTGCCAAGTGTCTCTTTGGTAGTCAATGTATGTCTATGGTGTTGCAACAATAATCCATGACTGCGGATCAGCAAAAATCGGTTTCTTATTGTAGTAATGATCCTACTAACAATATTCCACGCCCACACACTCTCTCTCACTCTCACAATAAAAATTACCTGTTGTTATCTTTGACTGCTTTTAGAATCACTCTGCTCTTGTCACACCCAGAGACACAGCACAGGCACATTTGAGAAATGTGTCGTTGAAGCAAAATTTTTTATTCTTGGAGTGAGTGGTGGTAGTGTTAGTAGTAGAGCACATGGTGAGATAAGGATTTTATCAACTGGCAAGATATCACTAGTTATCAGGCACATATAAAATAGAAAAAATGGATCTTCGTATTATATAGCCCAATCACCAGCCACTTGTTATCCAACTACTCTTGGAGACCCATTTTGCCCAAGGCTTTGCTATGATGTATGGCAGCTGTTTGAATTGTAGCCAAGAATAGGCAAAGCGTTGAAGTTGTGAAAATTTGACTTGAATTGAGAATAGTAAAAAGTGGGGTATTGGATGCCAAAGTGCCTTGAACGGTCATGAGACATTGGGTGTTTAGCAGCAAGAAGCAATGGTTAAAAATTTACTGCACATAAAAGCCGCTGTTGATCAATAGAGTAACGGTTTAGATAATAATGAATAACAGGTAGTGTGTATTTTTAATTGCATTGTGATTTGCAAAACTATCAGAGAAAATTTGAAAATGAAAACGGGCTTTACATCTTGTCAAGGTAACGGTCAAGAGGTGGAACTTCCTCAGAAAGACCCTTACGCTTACGGATGCCGACAACGACGTCGTTGACCTT
>JANBPU010000465.1:0-10057 GCA_027575805.1 Mycoemilia scoparia | reverse complement strand
AATGTAAAATGAAGATTTTTAAAAAATTTAGAAATTCAAAAAAAAATTCTCAAAACTTATGGGAGGTGATTGTATGTTTACTCAATTTACCTAAACATCACAAATTTAATCACATAAATTATGATGTTGGTATGTATACTAACGAGTGCATCTCGCATGTAAACTGGTCAAAAATATCGATGACGCATAGTTGGGATACACCTAGCATGTGTAGTAAGGGTCAGCTAGCATTAGTTTATAAGTCCTAGTTTCTTTATAGCAATCAATGGTTGTGAAGTGGTGGGTCTATGGATCTCTTTCTCTCTATCTTTTAATACTTTTCTTTTCACCAAGTGCTCACCATATTAATCAATAAAACCCTATGGCTAGCTTCATAAGATTATTTATTTCTCTTTGTTGTGACTGCCTCGTTTAGCACAAGACAAAAGTTGGAAATGGACTACAGTCTATATTGCTGGCCAAAACTGAATCCTGCAATATACCATACAACTTACTAGGTACATATAGCGGGCATTTCAATTAATATTTTGGGCTTAAACATGCATCATCTACAGTTTGACCATGAAGAGCCGAGAATATGTTCATAAACTAAACTCTCTTGCTCCATCTGCCTGTCTGTTTGGGAATTTTTTTAGAGAAACAACAAAGAAAGAAAGAAATTTACATGCTTGGTTGATTTGGAGGATGTTGTACCTATTTGCACAGAAATCTCCCATCTCTCATGAGAACAACAGTCAATCCAGATTGACATTTATAGCATATATCCACCACCACTGAACAGACAGACAAGCAGATGGGTAAACGTGCATGAGCAGCATTTCGTTCTCCCATCATTAAGAATCATATTTATGCAGCTATCTATTAACCACATATAATAGCCGTGTAAACATTTCAATTAATCGTCATAACTTCAACAGTAATAGTCTATTGCTACTGTGAGAGATAGAAAGAGAGAGAGAGAGAGAGAGAGACAAGCCATCCATTCCACCACCTAATCTTGAAATTCTATATTATACCGTAATATTCTTGTTTAATATCCTTTTATTCACAAATTGAATTCCGGACATTAGAAAACCACCAAATCCTCTCTCTCCCCAGTATTATACAAATACATACATGTAAGTATATGTTTATATCAATTGTTAGATATGTAAATGCCTTACTTCTCACTCTCCTTCTCCTCCCTCCTCCTCTAATATTCCCACAAGCACATCCACATTGACATTTGATGCATTGATCTTGACCACGTTTGCTAAAAAGAGAAAAAATAGAAACAGAATTTCTCTCAACGTATCCACAAACACCTTCTCCACTTATAGTTCAAAGCATCCATATCTTTTTCTTCTCTTGCCCTTTATTGCCTGTTGTGTAAAGCATGATTGTGGCTTTTGGTTATTAAGCCATTACCTAATTTGTTTAAATAACATTCTGATTCTAACTTTCCCTCCCACTCTCCATCTTCTCTCCTACCCTTTTCACACACACATTATTATATCAATAACACCATGTACTAATAACCATTGCTTGTTAACTGTTTATGTGGACCTCTTTTAAAACAATTGTTCTTAGATATTGACATTCTCAAGCCATATATTGCCTCATTTTTAGCGGTTCAGAATGTCCAAGGAAATTCATTTATTAGAAAACAACAATCAACTTACCTCTTTACGCAGCAACACCCATCACCATTTCTATTAAATTTGAATGTTGTTGTTACTTTTACAGAAACAGCCATGAAGGCGTTTAGTCAGCTCACAGACGCAGACGACATACTACATGAACTTTTCAAAAACACCAACAGCAGAAACCTCTGGGAGCCGTATAATTGCTATTGCCATGGATCATTGGGAGGAAGACTTGAAGACATCTATATAAAACCATATCTCCACGACGCTACCCAAAAAGAACTTCATTAAGTTTCCTTGTATTATATATTTCCTTGGCCAAATTGGTATTCTCTGTTTTATTTTTCCAATCATAATACACATACATCGTTAGAGTAGCAATAGCAGTAATCGACATTCGTAATGCAGATTGGAGTTTTTAGTCTTCTTGGTAGTCTCTACCTCTCTTCCTTAGTTGTTAACGCAGCCCCTCCTGGTAAAAGAGATGCTATCGGAAAGCGTCAGTGGGGCTGGGGCGGTTGGGACAATGGTCCTGGCCATAACGATTGGAACGACGGTCCCGGAGGATGGGATGATGGCCCCGACGATGGTTGGGATGATGGTCCAGGCGGTTGGGATGATGGTCATGGGGGATGGGACAATGGTCCCGGAAACTGGAATGGTGGCGGCGGCGGTGGTTGGAATAACCCTTCTCCTAATGGTCCATGGAACAACTGGGGTCAACCAATTCAGCCAATTCAACCTGTACAACCAATCCAGCCAGTACAACCAATCCAGCCAGTTCAACCTGTGCAGCCAATCCAGCCAGTGCAACCAATCCAGCCAGTTCAACCTCCCAACAATGGAGGTGGTCAAGTAAACCCAGGACCATCATCAGGTGGCAATGGCGGATTCCTCGGCGGCGACCCAAATCCAGGAATAATCACTCCACCACCAACAGATACTCGTCCAGCACCCAAGCCCAAGCCAAGCAGCCAACCTGGTTTCCTTGGTGGTGATCCCACTCCTGGCATCATTCCTCCTCCAACTTCCGCCGGCGATAACAACCAGCCATTGCCCAGTGTTGATACTAGCATATACACATCCGAGCTACTCAAGAACAATCCCCAGATGATTGCCATTGCAATGGGTGATTCATCATTCACCATCAACCCACAGACCCAGGCTGCCATTTCAAAGTTTGCCGCTGAAATCGGTGACGCCAAGGCCGGTATGATGGACATCCCCTCGGGAACCAACCGTGACCGCAACGAAGCCTTCCATCGTCTCAGAGAAACCACAGATGTTCAAAGCAATCTTAGCGACGATCCCGATGATCAGGAAGCATTTGGTTTGATTAGAGAATGGTTCGCTAGAGCTCAAGGAAACTATCCAAATTCCGTCTAAACATATGATTTCTGTTTTTTATCAATGATATTTGAAACTTTATGCTCAGGTATAATCTTTCGTTTATATTTCTATTTGTCAGTTATTAGTATTTTAATTTTTAGTACCAAGTTTTATTTTAATAATCATTGTTGTTGTTTCTTCAATAAACATGTCTAGTTAAGATTTGATATGATCGTGTATAAACTAATTCGGGTAACCGTATGGTTGGATTCACTAGGAGACCAATTTTTACCTAAGGTCCTGTGTAATCAGACCAAATGATGAAAAAGTGTTTTTTGGTTTGGACCATGCAAGTGATAAATGGAGAGATGGAAGGAGAAGGGGGAATCCTGTTGTATATTCTTTAGAGTTATTTTAAAGCGATGGTTATTAAAGAGTTTGGATTTACATGAAACTTGAAATTTGCCTTTTTTACAAGTAGTCAAAAGAGACTATATCACATTTGATCATTATTAGAAACATTAGACCATTGGTTAAAAATATACATTTGGGAAGATTACATTAGTGATAGAATCTATGGTAGGCAGAGATGGGTCCTCAGAATTTGGCCCGATCATCAGCCATTTGATACGAAACTACGCCTGGGCACTCTTTTTGCCCAAGGCTATGTGAAATATAACCACATGTCAGGATTTTCAATTTGATAATGCACTGGGTTGTATTATTCTTCAGACGGATGTTCTGAATCCATTTGCAGCCAGCAAATCTTGTATAGATAGATTCATTGTTCTAAGGCGGCTTTATAAGCCATATGGATATCAGCATTCAAAAGCTTTTGTGAGGCATTTAACAGTGTATCATAATAGATTCTTTATGACAGCAACTATTAACACATGCAGGATATATCATAAATAACCAATGGCATATCTAAGGAATGCTCTTAGTTAGTTATTAGTAAACCATACATATCCAATAAATCAGGATATTTTAAACTGATGTTTTGGTCTAGCTCAGTAAAAGAGGCAATTTCTATCCATACTACAAAATATGAGTAATTTTAAAAAATCACATCAACTACGTCCGTAAATATGCAGAAACATCACTTGTATATATCACTACTGCTCAACTGGGAACTTTAAAAGAATAAATTATCATATATACGAGCAAATAATCTTAAATCCACCAATGTGTGTATACTTGTTTTAACACAGTAAACAAATATTTTTTCTGGGTTTTTATTCATAACAATAATAATAAATAATGAACCCATATTGAATTCATTTTCAAAAACTTGGTATTACAGTTGTATAATCATTTAAATGGGATATTGACTCAAGTATACATTTGCTAGTAGGTTCAGAATCAATAACTCTTTGTACTATAAGGGAAATACGTAATCGTTTCTTATATTTTGGAAGCAATGGCTTGTAAAGTCCATGATGTTCCATATGAGAAAGAGACACTGCCATAGTTCTTCTAAATTGCTATAAATCCATACGTTAAAAGCAAATGAACTGTTGGATTCTACATTGATGTGAATAAAACCGTCATGATATAGTATATAAAATTTAATATAGACCAACATGGTGTAACAAAATTAGATGGGAGAGTATTATCAATAACGGGATTTATGTTGTTAAAGAACACGGCAGAATATGGGTAGTTGTTTTTGAAGCTTGACAATTTGCTAATGAATGATGATCCCCATTTGGCAGAGTAGTCTCCTCTAAAAGGGTAGTACTAGGATACTCCTTTGGATACAAGCCGAATCACTACCGAGGATCCTGTTAAAATGTATGGGCTATGTGCTTATTTGTAGGGAATGTGTGAGGGTATCTGTCTGTTCCTACTGAATACTTCACCTCATATTGGATTCTTTCCGATATCGTTTATTACAACCATGAAACTGGCGACGTTCTTGGCTATCGTTCTATCAACAGCTGTGATTCAGATAATATATCTTGGCATTGCCAAATCCGACCCAACTCCTGATGGTACTGTAGATTTTGTTCCCCCGTATTCTACTTGTGAAGTTGGTCACGCTATCTGCCACCCTGGATCTGACTCTGGGTTTAATGAACGCAATCCCTGCCCTAGTCGCAGACCTAATTTCCGCCCAAACCGTCACCCAAAGCTACACCTACTTTTAAGCCTAGCCAACCTTAACCATCAGCTGATATCAGCAAGTACCCCGCCGAACTACTCAAGAACAGCCCAGAAATAATTGGTTGTTACCCAGGTTGATACTACATTTACCATCAACCCACAGACCCAGGCTGCTATTGTAAAGTTTGCAGCTGAAATCGGCAATGCCAATGCCGGCTTTGTAGGTATTCCTAAAGGAACTAGCCATGATCGTTATGAGGCATTCCACCATCTTGTCGAAATTACAGATGATGCCAATAGGCTAGACGACAACCCTGATGATGCTGCTGCCTTTGAAGTGATCAGAGAATGGTTTACCAGAGCTCAAGGAAGCTGTCCTAATATTGCTTAAGCGACAGTAAACCGGTGTGGATCGAAGAGGCGATCTACACATATACCATTTGGTAAATCTTTACTTGATTATATTTTAGCTCTAGGATTTGATATAAATTTCGAACCAAAGTATTATGATGTTAAGGTAAAGTGGCTATTTCAAATGAAAAATATGAGCGACTAATTCATTTCAAATTTTCATTTTTGTTTAAAATGACAGTAGTCTAATAGCGACATTATAACCAGATACATACAAGCTTTCTTTAATTATTGATATATATTATATACTTGTGTCAATTCGTTGTACATTGCAGAATTTTGATTCAAGTGTTCTAAAATGAATGCTTGGTTGTCCTTTTCAATGGGGCCACACTTTATATAATACAGCCCTAGTAAAATTCATAATAAATGCTAATAAACTGATGGTGCAACAATAAAGGTCAATATGAGGTAATGGCGAGAACATGGCAAGCTGATTAATGACATTGCTTATACATATACACAACTATAGCTTGATACTGGAATCTAGGGCGGTTTTTGATATGTCTATAGCATGGGTCAAATATGGCCCTGCAAAGACGAGCAGAATACTATAAATACTTTCCTTAGGTCTGATTCTTGGAGCAGCACTGCTGTATTTTCATCAACCAATCCTTCTTTCTGCACAGTATCGGTCGCTACTAGTATGAAATTTACAACATCTGCTCTTGCTCTCTCTGCTGCTATTTTGCAGATCACCTCCTTTGGTGTCGTTAACTCCGCACCACTTATTGGCCAGCTCATTGGAGCTGCTAAAGACGTAGCTTGTGTTCCAGTCGGTATTATACCTGTCATCGGACAAGTCGCTTGTCCAAGCAATCACAGGCCCGCACGTCCTCACCGTCCTCACCATCATCACCATCATCACCGTCCTCACCGTCCTCGTCCTGTACCCGTACCTGTACCTGTAGTGCCTATACCCAAGCCAGAATCTAAACCTGATCCTAAGCCAGAGCCAACAACTACCACAGAAAAAGAGCCAAACCCCACATCCTCGCTACCCTCAGTTGATACCAGCAAGTACACATCCGAACTGCTCAAGAACAACCCCGAGATGATTGCCATTGCTGAGAATGATACCACATTTACCATCAACCCACAGACCCAGGCTGCTATTGCAAAGTTTGCCACTGAGATCGGTGATGCCACTGCTGGCTTTGTAAGTATTCCTAAAGGAACTAACCGTGATCGTTATGAGGCATTCCACCGTCTTGTCGAAATTACAGATAATGCCAACAGGCTAGACGACAACCCTGAAGATACTGCTGCCTTTGAAATGATCAGAGAATGGTTTGCCAGAGCTCAAGGAAACTATCCAAATTCCGTTTAATTGGCCATACTATTTATGAGATATAATATAAGCCCTAGTATTTTATCCTCTAGTGTTGTTTTATATAATGAATTTCATATTTCAATAAGAATTAATGAACACTATACCACAAACAAATAGCTACCTTTATTGTAAACTTATCAAGTAATCATTTTACCATCATGTTTACTTTATATAAATATTTTACATTAAATCAAATAAAAGTGTAGAAATAACCCCTCCTAGTTTACAAATTTCTATTACTTTTTGTTTAAAAAAGGCAATTGTGATCTAGAAGCGTTATACTCAAAAATAAAAGACACACCTGTTGATTGCAAGGACAAAGATTGAAGTTTCCTGAGTCTATAGTAGATTTAATCTCCCAATTGGGTTCAGAGTCATTCTGAGCATATGGGTGTGATTAAGCGCATATATGCGTTTAGTTGCCCTTACTATGGATAGAACATTTAGTTCTTGGTATTATTTCTCATATATATTTATTATTAAAATATACTTTGCTTTTGTTGTCGCTCTACTCCCAACAGCATCTAAAACAATACATTTTTCATCACATGATCCTCTAATTCTTGTATTCTATAACAAAGGCGCTTTCTTTATTCTGAATGAAGCCACAAATCCAAGAAAGCATGTATGTGTAGCTAAATTCCATTTTATAGTTAAAATGAAAGTAATCCAAGGCAGCAAGCTAAAAAATATGGCGTAAAGTTAACTGCCCATGTATTTTGTTTATAATACTAGTATTTCAACTTTTTACTTTACAGGCAATGAAAAATAAAATCCAAAAATCGGAGTTGAAGTTTTA
Source organism: Mycoemilia scoparia (assembly GCA_027575805.1). NCBI lineage: Eukaryota > Fungi > Kickxellomycota > Kickxellomycetes > Kickxellales > Kickxellaceae > Mycoemilia > Mycoemilia scoparia. Next base: position 2,454 of record JANBPU010000465.1, on the reverse strand, counting down.
TCATGCAAAATTCTTGCAACTTATTTTAAAATATTGACCTACAGATTTCTAGTGGATATGACCATATAATCTGTAAATACATTGTGGCATAATTGATTTTATCATCTGATATTTCAGAATACTATATAATTATCCATAAAGGCATTTTTTTAAAGTAATTGTTCAAGAGCACTTTCTTTGTTCAGCTTTCCTTTCCATATACTTTATTTCATTAAACTTTTCAGACCAAGCGATTACTTTTAAAATGAGGCCAACCACAACCACATTCCTTCCAACTATTCTGTCTGCAGTTGCCGTATTACATATCTCATCGTTTGTCACTGTAAAGTCAGCACCATTCTTTGACCAATTTTCAGGGTTTATCCGCAATTTACCTTGCGCCTCAGCTGTTATTATTCCTTATTTTGTCCAAATTGTATGTCCACCTGAACCTTGGTCTTTACCTCCCCCTCTACCCGTGCCTGCATCTGTCCCTAGCAGCTTTGAGCCAGAAATCAACCCGAGGAGCCAACCCAAATATATGCCTTGGATTGACACAAGCAAATACACAACAAAGGTACTTAAAACCAACCCAGCAATTGTCAACATTGCAGAAAATGACAAGACGTTTACAATTAACCCCACAACTCAAGCCGCTCTCCAACAGTATGCCAGAGATGTGGGAGACTATATAGCCAGTGCCAATGACATCCCTTCAGGATCAAATCGCGATCGCTATGACGCCTTCGGTCGTCTAATTTGGAACATTGATATTCACAGTGAGCTAGACGATAACGCAGCAGACGTTGATGCGTTTAAAAGGATCAAGCAATGGCTTATTAAGGCCCAGAAAAATTACTCAAATTATTAGCAGTGCACCCGAGTGTCGTGGATAAGAGTGATATTATCGCATGGAAAGGCCCTTTTTATATATAAAGAATCATTGATTTTGTATAGTGGCATCACTGTTTAATAGCAACTTTGGTTTTATTTCTTTCAAGACAATATAAAATCACTTTGGATACCAACTTGAAAGCATCTGATAATCTTATTGATACTAATCACTTGAATCTTGCGAGAAGTCCTTGTTAATTCAATATGTTTGATGAATATGCTCTGAAGTTGTTTCAATTCAAACAAATCCAATACGCTCTTCCATCTTGAGGTCACCAAAGTGCAATGCCAAAAGCTTCCAATAGTTTAAGAATGGTTTTTTTGGTAATACAAAGAGAAAATCTTTTAATACAGGAAAATTTCATTGGTAATCGAATATATTGTAGATGAAAAAGGGCCCTCATGTTTTAGTCTAATCATCAGCCATTTTTATGCAATTTCTGAGACCGATTATTGTCTAAAACCTTGTGGACTCTGACCATATCTAAAACTACTATAAATATCCATCCAAATCCCGCCCCATTTTTTAAACTCCTCTTTTTTTACATAGAGGATCTGATTTCATAATCGTTAACAACTCTCGATCAAGATATACATAATCTTTTGGTATAAATGGCGCAAAGTTTATAGAGGAAAGATAATAATGGACATAGATTTTATTGAGGAGGTAATAAATCTAAATGTGGATTGGATGTGTAAAATGGAAATAAGGCTACTGCGGATTAACTTCCACATTCCTCCTTTCTCTCCTTTTATATAGATTACCCCAACAGTAAGATGGTTTGTCATCTGGCATTCATTACTGTAATATCCCTCATCTACTGCCTGTGAGGTCGTACTAGGGGGTCCATCAAAATACCTTCAATAGAGGCTTCAGAGGCTGGCCTTCTTAAGGTAATAACAAAAATCTGATGCTCAATATGTTGTCCTAAGTCTCTGGATATGGTATCACAACACTTTTACTCTCACTCTATTAACCAATTCCGTACAGCCCACCACACTCTTACTTTATCTACACGTACACACACACACGCACTAAAAATGTCTACACAAAAGGTTATGTTTGAAAACGAAGTAAAGGGAATCCAAAGGGATACCCTTACGCTAATAGTACAAGTTGCAGAGCGTAGTTCAAATTCTGATGATAATATCCGACTTTATCTTGGAGTCATCGATTGCAGAGCTGTAATTTCTCGAAGGGACATCATTGCACCTCTATATGAACGAAATGTTGCAAACTTAGAGCTGACCGAACTCCAAACGCCTCTTGGCTTTATCAATCCTAATATTCAAACATTCTTGAATGAATGCCAAAAGTATGTATGGACAAAGGAAACAGTTTATAACCACAAGCGTGGCAATTATATCAAGCCTGATGGCAATTATGTTACGGCTGCTAAGCTTGACCAGATCATAACTTTTACACCTGCTCAAGCAACAGTAAAGTTTAATCTGTTTTGCCAGAAAGTCAGAGACGACATTTCCAAGAATGTGTTTAAACGTCGCACCGTTTAATTATCAGGAAGAACAAGTAAGTATTATTATAGAGTAATAATCAGAAGTTTTGAGCTAAGTAATAAG
>JANBPU010000464.1:0-10087 GCA_027575805.1 Mycoemilia scoparia | reverse complement strand
GTTATAGCAATAGCAATTATTTTTCAAACAAAAACCAAACTAGCTGGCGATGCTATTGGGATGTGATACTGGAACAAAAATGATAATGTCAATTTCAACTAATTTTTACAAACGAGGAACAAACTTTGGGATTGCTTTCTAGCTACATTTATTGAATAACCAAAAAATAAAAGAAAACACTAATGAACCACAGAAACTGCTATAGCACCAATATCAAATAGAAAAAACAAGTTTGGATGTGTTTATAACAGTCACTAGCATCCATATGTGTGTATGCTTGTGTGCTCCCTGTTCCCAATTGCACTAAAATGAACAGCCAATAACTCAGGCTGAGTGACCAACCTCAAGGTGGCTAGCCAAATAGACAAGCAGGAGATCAGCACTACCAACACCAAATTTGATGTTTGTAATTGACTCAGGATTGAAAGCCTGGATAGCCTCATATAGAGTGTTGGTTCCACCACCATAAAATGCCTTGAACTCTTTTTCAAAATGGTCATTGAATTCACCCTGCAACAATTTTCTATCCTCTTCAGGAAGATTGCCATAATAAAATTTGATAAACAAAATCTTCATTGAAACACTGCCAGTGATAAAATCAAGAATATCCTTCATGATATCCATTTCTGTTCGACTTGTATCTGTATTGTAGCCAAACCTGTCATCAGAGATGAACATGATGCATTGACTGAGTCCATAGAGATATTCTTCCATCAACATTTTAAGCTCATCTTTTGCCTGAGCATCAAAGTTACCTTGACCATCAAGTTTCTTGTTGATCTTTTCAGCCTTTTGGTTGAAATATTCTTGTGGGACCAATGGCTCTGCACCATGAACTTGGATCAAGTATCGGTCATCATGAAGAAATAGCCCAATAAAGTTCATAGTTTCAAAAAAATCAAAGCTTTGAAACAGGCTTTTAAAACCATCCATAGTTATTGCATTCTTCGTGAAATACACATAGGCATCACCGATATCAATGCACCGTGCTATCAAATATATCTTCAAAAAATCTTTGGCGGAAACAAAGTCACAGGTCAGACTATGGCTGTCATCAAATTTAGCCTTTTCTTTGATTTGCTTTATCCAGTCCAAAATATCTTTGACCCAGGATGAACAATCCTTGAATTGCTGGCTTTTGATTTTGGGCTGCTCCATTGTGGGTAAGTGTATTAGCACTTGTCACAGTAGAGAAAAGAATGTAGTTTTGGTGTGGTGTGGTGTGGTATGTGGTGGAGGAAAGCGTGTGTTTGTCTGTAGGTTGTCTTGTGAAACTGGTAGGAAGATGAGAACACATGTTTGGGAGGGAAAATTGATGGCTATTTATTCTCTCAAAAGTTTTTAGTACAGTACCAATTTTAACAACCAAGACAAACTCCCAAATATTGACTTTAATGCCCAATAATTTTTTGGTTTAAATAAAGTTCTCTTTTTGGTTGCTTTGTTTTTTTTCCCCCAAAGATTTTTGAAATTTTATACAAAGTTTTTATCACAAAATCAAAATGAAAAAGACCTAATAATATAATCTGTTTTAACAAAAATTGGGTGGAAAGTCAAAATGTCTAATTCTTTATACTAAAAAATAAGTAAAAAATAAATTCACTGGACATTTTTTAGATATTATGTCATTTATGTGTATAAGCATGTGAGGAGTAAGAAGTTTCTGAGAATTCTATATCAATAAACTTTGTTTCACTATTTTTTGACCATATGGATCATAATTTTTGAAGGGCTAAACTAATATTATCAATGATAATATAAGCTAGCCAGCATGCAAGCTGAAACTGGCCAACTAGTAAAACTTAGTCCTTCAAAAATAATCACTCATATTGGTGACTAATGATTAAAGGGGCAATCGCAGCCAAATGAGTGACTAACCCTTCAAAAATAATCGCCCATATAAATATGAACATCAGCTGATATGCCTAAGATCTCGATTATATATGGATATATCTTATTCTCTGTGATATTTAGACACTAGATTCTTAGATGGAGTGGCGTGTAAATGACTATAATCAACAATTAAACAACTAAATTTGGAATTTTTAGTATCATTCATTATGTTTAAACAATATCTATGATGTTGAAAAAAGAAAGCCACCAGATTAGAGAGACAATAAAGTCAGATTTCACTCATTTATAATACAGAATTGTATAATAAAGAAAAATCACCATTCAGACTTAACTTGCACAAATGTGCTAATTGGTGAAACAAAGTATTAGTGTGACAGAATATACTAATATCCTTTTTAATTGTTTTTCGTGAAATTAATGGCTGTTGGCACGATCAATAAGTGTTCAAATATCGGCTGTTGTGGCAGTAGCCAATGGGATGGTGGCTTTGATCCATATACATACATAGAAAGCATTTCCAAAAGACAGGCAGAGGCATAGAAAGCATATTAGCACATCTTTGTGTCAACTATCAACCCACTTATTAGAAACAATAACAGTAATAAGAGAACAGAAGCAACTATAAATATCCATATACAATCTATCCTCCCTTTCAAAAGCATCTTATAGCCACAGATTTCTTTTCTCTACCACGCACGCAAACAAGATGTTTCAATTTAAGCTATTTGCTGGACTCGTTCTGGTTCTTTTGGTCCTGGTCTTTACAACATCCTCGACTGCTTCTCCCGTTAGAGGTACTCTCCAAGAACGAAATGCTGCTGCTTTGAAAAAGCGAAGCTCTCCACAAGCAGGAACTAGAGGACTGAAGAAGAGAATGAGTAGAAGAAAACGCAATGCTCTTGCTGCTAATAATAGAATTCTCCGTCGTCGTTCTTCGGATGATTTATTGACTTACGATACTGAAGGATATGATACGTACACTGGAATTGAGAGTTATTAAGCGATTAGACATCTTTTTCGCTCTCTATATATGACTGAGTAAATGAGTGTCTATATCAGGATTAAGCTTGATAACCACAAGTAGCATTATTTTTAAACTATTTTGTTTCTATGAAAAAATTCCCGAAACGCAGCAGTTTTATTAGATGCTCATGACATTCCTCTTTGGTTGTAGTATTTTTCTTGTTGTAATGGCAACAGCAGCAGAGACTCATTCACTACTCTCTTTGATAACACAGATGAATATTTGCTTTTTTTCATAATAAAGGCATACGAATATATTTGTCAGACATTGATTATATTGGATATAATATGGTTTTGTCTCTACTTGCCAAACTAATTGCTTTGTAAAACACCCAGTAGTGTATATGGGTAGTTATTTTTGAAGAGTGAAAGTTTACTAGTAAAACTGGACATCCACTTGGCTATGATTGCGCCTATAAATATTCACCCTTCAAAAATTATGATCCAAATGGTTATTGTTTGGTCACTTGGATATGATATTGCTTTTGATGGCTGGGGAAAAAGCTCCGTTATTGGTGGGTTTTGGACAACAATGAGCCCATGCATAATTATTGGCAATCTATTCTTGGATTTTACAATAGCCGCCTGTATAAATCATGGGCTTCTGGAGACTGGAGACGCAGGCGGATGGATATGGTGAGAGTTTTAAGTCATTTATGGTGCCAAATGCTATCGCTTCCAGAAATGTCTATTATAGCGAACCTTTTTGTCAAAAGACAATATGTGAAGAATAGCAGCACGTGTTTGGAAGGGCTTGAATAAAGAATGTTTAGCCAGCCAATCGATAAGAAAAGAAGAACAAGCAGAGGGTGAAGGGGTGAGACGTTGCTGACTTAGGGGGCGCTGTGCCCACACGCCTACAAGCGGCGGCGCTCTACTTTAGATAAGAAAGGGGATACTGTACCATATGCGTGGATTCTGAATGTACAATAAAATGGCTCTCTACCTTTGGTAGTATGGCCATATTTCACAAGGCCTTAGGCAGAATGTGTCGCTAGGAGTTGCATATCAAATGAATGATGATTGGGCCAAAATCTGAGGGCATATCTCGGCCCATAATAAATTCGATCATTAGCGAGATCTTACTATATAGATAACCGGCAGGGTCCCAAACCATCAACTATTGAATTGACAGCACACGACGGACAGTGGGAGTTAAAGCTTTTCCAAAGTTGTCAGAAAACAACAATGATAACTAAAAAGGAAAGGAAAAATTGAGTGGGCTCAAAAATAAACATGCAGGTGCTCATGGGGGAATGTGAGGGGGTTTGCGCGAATTAGTAAGGAGATGCGCAAAGGGTATACACATGTAGACAAAAATAGTGAGGCGTGTGTGTGTGTGTGTGATCCAAAGATTTTTCTTCTATGTTGTAACCCGAAGCCGCCGTGATCATCAGATAGAAGTCACTACCACCATTCTTACGATAACCTGTGTCATATCGAAGGTTATTCTATGAAGATCTGTTGCTGATGGGCAAAATACCATGCATATATGAGCATAAAATACTCTGAAGTCGGAAAATCCCTGAAGTGAAGATGTTACCACGTCCACCAAACATCCTGGACTGGCTTTTTATTCCCTTTCCTTTGCTCTAGTTTTTCTTTTTGCTATTTGTAGTTGAAGTACATCCCCTTCTTTTTGCACTGTACTGTTTGATCCTGTATAATTCTTCGATGGCAGCGCTGACAAGCATCGACAGCAGCATCGCTGGCCTTATAGAGCTAATCTATGGCGATACCAGTGGCTTTGGACAGCAGCCCTCGAGCGCACTAGATCGTATGTATAGAGTGCTTAGCCACGAGTTTTTCAATCCCGAGCCGTTCTATGGCCCCGCCGCCCTATGCTTTTTCAAATTTATCTACATGCTCTCCTTCGCGCTGTCTCTATTTATCATCACAACCGTCATTGTGTTGGCGTTTTTGCGCCCCGACGTCTTCAAACGGCCATCTGTACGGCTATCTGGAAGCATAGCAGTCGCCAACGCCGTATACGCCCTGATATCGTTCCTCCTGACCCACTATCCACTCATGAGCTCGCTATCCCAACTGCAATTAGCCACGATCTTTTGGCTAAGAGAATCTTTTCCGCTTATCCTGGTCCTCCTAAACGACTGCATCGTGTTCCATCTCCAGCTAACAGTCTTGATGCGCAAGACCAAACTGGCAAAAAAGTTTTTCTACCCGGGCTACGAGGTTTTCAGTTTTGTCGCGGGGCTGGCAATTACGGCATATGTGTTCAAGTTCAAGGACAACATTCTATGGAAAGGTCGTTCCACGACATTTTACCTGTACACGTCGCGAGATAGCAGTGGTGGTGGTGATGATCCATCGTTGTCGAATTTGTTTAATGTCAAGAATATTTTCGAGTTGGTCGGGATATTTTACTGCTTGGTTATTATGACAGCGATATTGTTGTTCAAGGTATTTCCAATGTGGAAAAGATCAAAGGATGCTGCAGATCTTGTGAATCCGGAAACCAGCGACTTGCTGCCTGAAATTGAAAACCAAATAATGGCTTCAGCATTGACCAGCCACCACCACCACCACCACCAGCTGCTGCTGCTACGTTACTTCCATCATCCCAACAACAATCAATCTGCACAAAATTCCCCGACTATGGTAGTGGGCCACACCCAAAATTTATATCCAACATTTCCCCCATCTTGTGTGATATCTCCTCCTCCTCCACCTCCTCTTCCACAAGCAACAGCACAATTGCCGCACCATCGCCATCACGATCAAAACCCATCCTTATCATCATCCTCGTCATCATCATCATTGCTATTCCAATACCAATTTCCTTTATCATCTCTACCACAAAATGCTCTTCATCTAAACAATAACAACGATATTAATAGTAATACAAAGGAAACTCCACTTCCAGTATCATTCGAAATCACCACAACAACTACACCACGCAAATTTTCTTTTTCAAGTATATTTCAAACGCCATCACCTGTTGCTGGGTCAAGACGACCATCTCAGCAGCCAACATCGTCGTCGTATATGAAAAACGAGTCCTTTTTGGCTCTGAGATCAACCCAACAACATAAGCAAATCCGATCATCAATTATTTATATCCTGCTGTATCCCGCCCTGTTGATTATTTTCAGGTTGCCACATAACGTTATTTCGATAAACATCACAAACAATAGCAAAATTTTGACGCTGAATGTGTTGGTCGGGTTCCAGGGGATTGCGTATTTTGTATTGTTTATGTTTAATCCTAACCTTAAATCTGTGTGGCGTCAAATTGGTCGAAGGATTGGAAAGTTGGTAACCCAATTGATGAAGTAAAGATAATAATAGTAATAATAATAATAACAATAACAAGAAAATGTGGTTGGGAATAAACACATAGGGGGAGGGCTTGTTGCCGTTGTTTTATTCCTTTGATAGAATTTATAAATAGTTTTATATTATTGCATTCATTTCTCTGTATATATAATTCAATTCATTTATTTTGGTCTTTTATGTTTAGTAATGTTTTTTTTTGTTTTTGTATAATAATATTTCAAAATCAAATATCAACGTGTAAGAAAACTTTTTTTTAAAAAAAATAGACTGGAAAGCTATTTTTATTGTTGCATTGCCATCTATTTATAAAAGAAGAAAAAAAGTACCACAGCAAAGGTAGTAGCGCTCATTAGTAGAACTTTCGTTTGGCAGTGGCTTTGTCCAATACTTGCTGGATCTTTTCTTCTTCAAAGAAATTGGCAGTAGCCTTCTCTTCCCACTCGTTTCTCAGTGACTTGAGTGCGGCCATGTTAAATCCAATGAAATCTTTTTGGGCCTGAAGAGCAGACCTCAAATGGAGCCTAATCGAATCCAGCCGGGTTCTCATTGTCCGAGTACTAACAATCTGACTCTGATGGGTTTTTAACAAAAAGAACAGGATTCGACAAACCAATTGGATATTCCATTCTTTTTGAGCCCAGATCTCAATATAATTTAGCAGCGAAGAGACTTTGGGGAAAGGCAGGACCAGGAGGGCATCGTCGAGGTCGCTGGAACGAATCGATTCGATGGTTTTTAGAACATGTTTCTCGGGGTCGATATTGCCCATAGCAATCAGCATGGGGTTTTTAGGTGGAGGTGCTACATGCATTCCTCTAGCGACGTTGCGATGGTAATCGGACCATTTTTCAAGCTCTTCATCGGCCAAGTCCAAGGCTTCCATTACCTTTTCACCGGCTTTCAAAGTCTCCATAGTTTGTTTACCTGCCATACCCAACTCATCATCACTGCCATCATCATTATCACTGAGATCACCTCCATCACTATCACCTCCGCCATTTTCACGAAGTTTACGATTCTGTGTCCCGGCATTATCCAAGTTTCCCGCCAACCCTTTTTCATACATTTCTTCCAACTCACGTTCCTTTTCTTCTTCCAAAAACAACGGTTCCTCTGTTTTTTCCCACACCCTAACTGATCTGTCCTGACTACAAGTGACCACAAAGTTCCCGTGTTTACCCAACGCCATATCCCAAATTTCCCCATGCGATCCTTCGAGCCTCTGAATCTTAATAAACTTATCGGCATCGAATTGTTGGACCATTCGGTCTTTACTTGCCGAAAAGAAATAATGAGTATCCCAAACAAATTTAATAGAAGTAACCGCATCCTGATGCTCAAACAAAGATTTATGACAATCACCGAAATCAAGACCCCAAATCTTGATATTTTTGTCCGCAGATCCGGTTACCAAAAGCGTAGAATCCGACGAAATATCCATCGAAAGAACCGGCAATTTATGACCATACAGGGATAAAAAGAATTTCAGTGTGTCGACGTAAAATACTTTGACGGTCGTGTCCAGCAATGAGACGGCCAGGAGTTTAAGGTTAGGTGAGAATCTGACACATAAAACAACATCCGACATCATTAGTGAGCGGGAATGAACCAAAGTTAAACGACGTCTAATTATACCTCCTCCTCCTCCTCCGGTAGTGGTACCATTATTGGATTCTTCGTCACCGTCTTTGGCGGTGGTGGATGATACAAGTTCAAAGTCCCAGAATTTAACCAATTTATCGCCACCGCCAGTCACAACACATTTCTTATCAAACTGAACATGCATAGACCAACAGGGACCATCGTGCGCATCATATTCTTCAACCAAAGTTGATGATGGGATATCAAACAATTGTAATTTGCCTTTCTTGGTCCCAACCAGTACATACTGATCTCCGGGCAAGAATGTAGCACAGACTGCTTGACCGCACTCAAGAGTTCTCAAACAATTATTGGTAAGCGCATTCCAGATTCTGAGTGAACCATTTGATGCAGTGGCAATGAGTTCGTTATCGTTGCTTAGTACGATAGCACGAGCTTCGCTCCGATGCCCAAGTCTATCAAGAATTAATGAAGATTGTGGTTCTTGGGGCGGGTTCTTTTTCGATGATCCCTTGGGTGGACTAAAGACGTTATAAACCTCGATAGTGTTATCAAGCAAAGAAACCAAGAGTTTGGAATAGTTTTGACGGTCATGCAAAGTTTTGTTGGATTCGAGGGGATTGAAATCTATGGATTTTACTTTTGCTCTGGTTCTGATGATTTGATAGGGAGTCAGTTCATCGGTGGCTTTGATTTCCATATCTTCGGCAGATTTGGGCAGTTGCGATGATGATTCTTCATCATTGCTGTCACTATCATTGTCTTCGTCATCACTCTGGGCTTTAGACTTCTTTTTGTTTTTTTGTTTCTTGGTCTTTTCACGTTGACGCTTAAGTCTACGTGCCATCTTTTTACGAATCTCATCATGGTCTCTGATTCGCCAAAACTCGACAGTTTTGTCACTATTTGCTGATGCCAAAAATACTCCACGAGGATGGAACTTTAATTGTTGAATTCGTTCCTTACTTTGTCTAGTCAATTCTCCATATTCTGTGGCAATGCTGGGTAAACCTAATCCATCGGCTTCGACTACTACTGCTTCTTCATCATTACCAACTTTAATAACAGAATCACCATTACGGTTACCATTCGTTTTGTTTGTTGTTGTTGTTGTTGGAGTAGTGGATGGGTTGAGGTTGAGTTTCCAGACTTTTAGTGATGATTCCGAACTTCCAGTCACCAACAATCTCGAATCAGGACTAACGGCAAATGACCAAACCTCTGATCTGTGGGTAACCAGTGTTTGTACGCAATGACGAGACTGTAGATCCCAAATTTTTACCAAAGTATCTTTACTACTTGTAATAATATAACCACTAGATTCAGCTGCACCTGAAGTCATTAAACCATCATCATCATCATCATCATCACCTTCACTCTCATCCATCTCATTATCACTCTTAGGGCTATTTTCAAGATTGTTGTTGCCATCGTTTTTCTCAGCTGTGTTTAAGGGTTTCTTGGGAACAAATGCAATTCCAGTAATTTCATCTTTATGTCCTCTCAATCTAAACAAACCAACTTCGCCTACAACATCCCACAAAATCAAATCCGTATCTTTGGATCCTGATGCCAAGATCATACCCGATTTATCGAATGTCAATGCGGTCACAGCCCGACGGTGGCCATTGAATATAACATTTGTGGTTTGGTTTTCGGTATTGAAAATACGGATTGATCCATCGTCGTATCCAACCGCAAAGTCATGTTTATTGGGACTTCTGGATATGCAAGTTACGAGAGATTTTGTGTCAGTATCATGCCATCTTATTACCTATATTTTACAATAATAATAATGATAACAGTTAGAGAGGATGATTGTGTTATGAAAGTTTTTTTTATATTTTAAATGATTAGTAATTTTAGTAGTATGTTTTACTTACTTGAATACCTTTTTTAATATCCCATACAATAACTTCACTTAGTGCTGGAGCTATTGCAAACCGACCTTCGGAATCATAGACCAAATTGCTGGTTGGGCTTGAAATTACGCCAAAGTTGGATTTTGGCTCATAGCGAAGATAAGCCTTTACCATCTCTTGTATTTTTAGTATGTATTATTTCTTTTTGGCTAGTAAGGTTAATGACAAAAGCAAAAAGAAGGTAAAGTAAAGAGAGAGAAAGCAATAGTTTACCTAACACTAACACAACTACTTTGGTTCAAGAGGGGTTTTTTTGTGTGATCAATGGAGAAAAATAAAAAACTTAATAACACAGTGGATTTAATTTAATTAGCTGATGATTAAGCATTTTATTACTCCTATGGAGGTAGCTGTATGCCACATACACTAAAGTTGTGTTTACCAAATTA
>JANBPU010000463.1:0-10173 GCA_027575805.1 Mycoemilia scoparia | reverse complement strand
TATTTTATTCTGCTATTCACGCACCCTTGTGCTTTTCCCTCCTTTACCATTCTGAACGATTCTTAACCGTTCAGGACGAAAGTCTTTTAGCAACAACTTTTCCAAAACAGTTGAGGCTCGTCCCGGACGACCCTGGTCTATCACTGTTACATGACAATGAAATTAATCTCACCCATAAGTCTAATGGGATAAAATGGGAATAATTGTTTAATAGTATTTACTATTTCCTTTCAGTTCTGGGTCAGAATTTTTAGGTTTTATTATTTTATTATAATTCTTAAATATTCTTTTATACTTTATGCAATCTTCATGTAAAAAATACCCATAATTAGGTAAATTATGGAAGCATAATTGTCTTACCCTATTTTTCCCTGTTGATAGTTTCTACAGATTCTTTTTACAATTTTATTATTATTTTACTTAATAATAAATCCCAGTCTCACAGAACCCCCTTGTTCTTTTTAGACCCTTAGAATCTCACAGTCCTGTATCCATTGTCTTCATGCCAGTTCCCTGGGACCCCCCTGGTCTAGCAGGCTGAATTGGGCAGTGCCCTTTGTTGGAGGCTCTGAGTTGCCAAGCAGCCAACAATATATCAAGGGCTTTGCTTCAGCCTCATCCATCTGTCTCTGTAGCCCTCCCTCTTCTCCTGTGTGCCTTGGGTTCTTTCCAGGCATCCTTGTACTTCTTTCAGCACACTGATCCCTAGGGATCTGGCCCCCTGGGCAGGCAGTTCAGCCAGGCTGCTGCCTTGTGCCATGGGTAACCTCTATGCTTTTCTCTAATTCTAACTTTCTTAACATCTCTTTAATGTTTTCTAGTTATTTTATTTAAAAGTTTATGTGCTCAATAAAATCCTGTCCACCTGAGCTAGCCAGGCCAGGTCCAGATGGAGTCCCCTCTGAACTTTACAAAGCTAGCCCAGCAGCCAGGATTGCCCTTACTACTATAGCTAATCATTTCCTTGATAACCCAGAGGCAGTTCCCAAGTCCTTCACCTTGGGGACCATAGTACTTCTATATAAGAAAAAGCATGCCAAGGACCTTGCCAACTACTGCCCAATTTCACTTCTCAATACTGATCTGAAGATCATTACTAATACCATAGCAAACCAGCTCAATACTACAATTGGCTACCTAGTCTCTGATAACTAGTATGCCATGTGAGATTCTAAGGGTCTAAAAAGAACAAGGGGGTTCTATGAGATTGGGATTTATTATTAAGTAAAATAATAATAAAACTGTAAAAAGAATCTGCAGAAACTATCAACAGGGAAAAATAGGGTAAGATAATTATGCTTCCATAATTTACCTAATTATGGGTATTATTTATGTGATAATAGCACAGACAAATACAGCATATGAATTAAGGTCTGTTTTTGGAGAGGGACAAAGTACAAATGATAAGAATTACATTGCTGAAAATGCACAGTCATGTGTCTATATAAGCACATGTGCACACATATGAAACAAGAATGGCCTTGAAGTATATATATTGGGCAATATAAAATAATAAACAGCTAAAGAAATAAATAAAATGTACCATAGAAAATAATAAAGGAAAATGAGTAAAAAGAAAGGGAAGAGAAAGAAGCAACAAACCAAAACGAAAGGGCAAGGGATGGTGGATTATTGCAAAATATGGCTGGTGGTGATGCAAACGTGTTTCATATCACAACAAAACAGTCAACAACAACGCCAAACAAACCACAGGTGTTTTTTTCTATGATTCTATTGTTCTTGTTGACTGGAATGGGAAAAGCACATGAACACACACATATTCGCTCACTGTGTTTATTATAAGCGCCAAACAATGCCAAAATACTATCACAAGCCTTTTGCTGGCATTTCGCATCATCTCCACACAGAGACGCGACTAGCCCACCAATGATCACGATCCACTTTCATAGGGCTGTTCTGCTCTATGCCTTCAAAATAGCTTGAACTGTTCAAAAGTACTGCAGCTATCCTACTAAACCGCACGGCCTAGTTTAGCTACTTGTGGTGATAACAGCAGCAATATCTCCACAATTCTAAGCAAATGTGGGAGGAATGCATGTCAAGATAAAGGAAAGAGCGCAGAGCAATTATCATTCAAGAAGGCCAAGTGTCATACATAGATTAATATATCATTCCTTGAGAGCAAACTTATCCATCGCAGCGCAGAGTATTGCCATCTATACATAAAAAAGAATTGCAATGATCCAATGCTTTTAGACAACATTCATACTATTCAGAACGAATCATAGTCGCTGATCTCCTGTTTGCATGTATATATTTGCAATTAGATACTCGCAATTCGAAAATACATACCCAAGCGTATTAAATTTAGTATAAAGTAGTCAGCAGCATATGACACAATAGTTTATTATATCGAGATATCCTTAATAATCTTAGTTGCTTACATTATGAGCTTCAAACCATCGACATCAGCCCTTTTCTTCAAACAAATCCTGCTAATAAACAAAGAATACATCATCATACTCTTTTATCATATGTTACCTCGGCTCTGCAATTCATATACATGTGGCAATAGCGTCTCTATCAAGAGAATATTATAATAATCGGTAGAGCTTTAGTCAAAATGTATGGTTTATAGCTGCTTTTGTTTTTGGGAAGGGCCGTGTGTACTATTTGATTTACATCTTTTAGAGAACTAGTCAAATACTTTGAACAACACTACATACTATTCACATGGCCACAAAGAATTTGATACCCTGCATGGTGATTAGAGTGCTGCGGTTAATGTGCATCAAAGGGATTAGATATGCTCTTGGTATTTACAAAGTAAAAATCAATACACCTAACATTATCAAATTGATAATGGAGTCATAACACTTATATCAAACTATAAAGAAATAAATGTTTATGAGAGAGGATGCTGCCAATGTGAATAGTTTCACATTAAGACCACAAAGCATAACCACTTGATCCATTATTGACACTGCAGCTGCAATTTGCCAATGCATGGTATTGAATAAGCTAAAGCCTTCAATATGTTAACGTAATCAGCAGTAGAAATAGGCATCTATATAAATAGTCATATCTAGGCCCAGAACATCTCCCAAGCAAAAAATTAACATCGCAACTCTTCATTTTTACGAACCAACTATCCAACCAGCCAATCACCCACCAGCATATTTGAGCTTTAACCTAAGGATGCCATTTTCAGACGGTCTTCGTAGATTCTTTAGAAACAGCAATAGTAGTATTAGTGGTAGTAGTAGTAGTAGTAGTAGTAGTGGTCGTTCGTCATCATCATCATCATCTGGTTCTGGAAGGAGCAGCGGTAGAACCTCATCAACTCGCTTTAGTGACAACAACAGTAGCAGGGACAGGCAATTTGGTAGTGAGGAATCCACTGCAATTTGGACTGAAGGGTTGTTTAATAATGGAGGATGGAATATTAAAAACGTTAGTGGTCGTAAGTGTAAACATTTTTATTTTCTTTATTAAACTGGATTTAACCAGAAGGGAATATGGAGCATAATTTTTGAAGGGTACCTTTTGGTGGCCAACAATTATAGGGGCAATCACAGCCAAATGAATGACCACCATTTACTATCAAATGGTTGCCCTTCAAAAATAACTACCCATATGCTATTAATACTAAAATTATTTGTATGCTGTGAGTAAATTTAGATACACCTGATTGGCAATTTGGTGCAGATGGAAACTTGGTAGGTCGTGGCTATGTTAATATCAGAGATTACTCTAGACGTAGAAATTAATGACTCACCGTCTCTTTCGATTTAGCATTCAAATGCTGCGTTTTAAACTTTTAAACTTTTAGTATGGATAAATAAATAGCATGTCAATTTAAAATGTTAAATTTTAGTGAAACTGCTTCTCTATATGAATTTATGTTCAAATTAATAGATGTCGTTAATATATTTATAACGATTATGATCAGATTGATATCTGATACATGTGAATGGGTTTTTTTCAAAAGACTTTAAGAATATCTCTAACTGATCGTTATAGTCTTAATGCTAAGCGCAACATGTCGACCAAATGTTTCAGAATATTTGTGCTAGGCAAAACACCAAAGAAGTAACAATAGAGTAATCTCAGTGTGAGCCATGGTTTTGGTTTAGATAAAACATCTCTCTTTACTATGTTTTCAGATGGCTACCATTACTCTAAACGACACAAAAGTTTTTGATGGCTAAAACACAGGGACTGCTACTAATACAACTTGTATTGTGTTATTACCGGCTTGGACTGAATTGCATTAGGCAGGAAACTTTGGTACATTATTCCAGTTAAAATAACCAAATATTTGGTTGTAATATATAGAGTAAAACAAGTGAAACAACACCTGCTATTATAAACGTGATAATATGTGTGCGTTAGTAGTTCCTGCAGTCCATTATACCAGGAATCGGTGGCTCATATCAAAAGTAGCTGTCCTTGTTAGGAAACGACTGCTGTTGCCACACTGGATCCTTGAAGAGGAAGGAATCGGTACTCTAGAGTTATGCGAATCCTGTGTCTTTATTTTGGCTGACGGCAGCATTTCATCATCTAAACATTAACTTTAAGAACCTCCATTTCAGTAGTTCAGATCTTCATAGTTTGCCAGAGCCACGAGAGAGGACGGAGTTCCAAGTGGTTTCAAAATAGTTTTACAATCTTGACCTACAACATATCCCAACCAATCTGACTATCCAACATTATATCACCCTTTTTTCGGTCTACAAAAGCTTTTCTTTCTCATCTTTTTTAAAACAAGCCATACACCTAGGATACTTTAACATATTACTACTCTGAAATAATATCTGTATAGAGCTGTAAGCCCTCCAACACTTCCTTATTCTTTTTCCTATTCAAGAGCTCACGAAAATCAAGATGGATTCATCAAATGATTTTGAGGCGCCTTATAACAGACGACAAAAACACCGTCACAACAGCCAGAATAAGCCAAGTGCACAAGTTCCTTATAAATGGGATCAAAGCCAAGAAACAGAAATGTGGACAAGCAGTGAAGTCGATTTGGCATGTTTGACCGAACCCATCATTGTGAGAGACAAGAGTGTAATGGACAGGCAAGCTGGAGGAAGAAATGTTCATGGCCAATTTGACGGTCCAGATGTTCGTAGCAGTAAGGGTGATGGCATCGAAGGAGGAAGTGGAGGTTGTGGTGGTGCGTTTAGAAAAGTGTCGGATGAAGGAACCGAAGCTGATACCAATTCAATGAACAATTCATTGCTTTCGAATTACGATGAGATTATACTGCAACATCCTCGACCACTTTCTAAAAAGAGATACAGCCGAAACAAGCAGCCCTCAATCGCCACCACCACCAGTAGCAATAAAACTAATGATAGTTGCACTAGTAACGGTAGCAGTAAAAAGTCTGATCAATATAAACAACCACCACCATTACCCCTACCACCCTTATTTGATGGCGGTACTAACTTGTATTCTAAAAACAAGGCTATTGTCCCAGAATCGCCAAGGCTACCTTCAACATCTTCCACTCATAGAGCACCAACTCCTCCTCCTCCTCCTCCTCCTCCACAAATGTTGATGCACACACCAAATTTGCCAAATCCGCATTCACCAAGGTTTACACACACCCAACGGAATCAGAAATATACAAGCCCCAACAAACCATTTATAGCAACACCCTCGCCCCCACCACCGCCGCCTCTTCCTCCTTTGGATAGCTCCTATGAAAGATCACAACAGGAACAGCAGCAGCAGCAGCCACGGGGTTATTATAAATATGGCGATAGTGATAATCGCAGCGTTATGAGCAGCAACACCATTGATGATGATAACCAAAGTGTGATCAGTACTAGTTCGGCTGTAGTTATAATGAGAAATAACCCCACCACAAAGAATAACAACAATGCTAAAGATGGGAATGCCAGTAACTGTAGTGGCGGTAAGGGGAGTAATAGCAGTATAAAAAGTCCATATCCACTTCGGCCATTACCAATGCCACCCCAGCTATCATATTCAACATTTGGTCAACTCCTAAACAAATCGCCATCACTAATTTTTCAAGATATTCCGTCTAAAGGCGTGTCGATGTTGTTTGATAATCCGTCTAATATTAATAACCAAATGGGCAGTGGCGTTAATGGGATTGGACAAACCTTGAGAATTGCTGGTCGTGATGGTGGTGGATCTAAATCCGTAAATATAAATTCCACCACTGGTAATAATAACAAAAAGAATGGTAATAAGAATAGCGAGGGTCGTGGTGATACTGGGAATAATAAAGCAGATAAACCAGGCAATAACAATACTGATGCCGAAAATTCCAAAGTCATAGATGGTGGAGCTGTTGCTGTAGATGGTGAACATAAAAACAGCGATGTTTCAAATAACTCCAAATCACAACCACAGTCGCAACAACAACAGCAACAGCAAGGCCGTGGGTTTTCTAGAGCTCTGGTAGATTTCATCAAAGACACAGCCACGGCCACAATAATGACAACCGGAATGTTTGCCAAATCAATGGCCCGCAAACGCCAGGAATTTGAAAACCCATTAGCGCCTGCTAGAGATTTGAAAATCAACACCAATGATATTCCTGCCTCCACCACCAACACAACCTCTGCCGGTGGCCGTGCCAAGAAACATGGCAATAATCACGGGGCCAATGGAAAGAATTCGCACAAGCCCGAAGGAGAAGGAGATAGAGCCATAACTAACATCCGGCCTCATAGTAATCAAACAGACAGCGAAAGCAGTGACAATAGTGGTGAGTATAGCAGTGCCAAAATATCACAAACTATCCAATACACTCGCGACTATTATGTTGCTGCCGGTGATCCCAAAGGGCAAGATAATGCTGGAGTTTACAATTATACGTATTACCAAACACCACTTCTGAGTCAATTCGATGAAAAATTCGAAACCTACAATCTTTCCCCCAACACCAATAATGGAGATGCAGATTTTGGTGGTGGTGCTATTGCTGGGATTAAGAGCAATATCGGTGGTGGTGGCACATATAATTATAACTACAACTTGACTTATCCAGATTATAATTATATACGGGGTGGTGGTAACCAAGATATTGTAGACAAGTTCATGCGAAATGAGCATAGTCAACAAGCACAGTATGAATTACCACAATTACAATTGAAACGGTTGAAGCAACGACAGCAGCTACATCAACAAAGCTCATTGTCAGTTAAGGAAGCAGAGGATGGTGCTGCTGCTAATGGATTCCACGACGAAATCCATAAAAAACACCAGCAAGGCAATCCCAATTATATCAATAGCACCAACAATGAAGAAGAAGATGATGACGATGACGATGATGATAGCGATGATGTGGATGGAGATGATATGAGTTCAGCCCTTGATAAACTAGACAATACCGATGAGAAGTTGTCAGCGGATGAGAAAGGTCGTAAACAAATTCCAATGGAAGGAATCGAAGACAACAACAGCCTTTACAACAACAGCAGTGGGGGGTCAAAGCGAACGGGATCAACATTTGGTGCCTACCTCAACATTGTTTGTGTAGTAATCG
The DNA here is from genome assembly GCA_027575805.1 of Mycoemilia scoparia. Lineage (NCBI taxonomy): Eukaryota > Fungi > Kickxellomycota > Kickxellomycetes > Kickxellales > Kickxellaceae > Mycoemilia > Mycoemilia scoparia. Next base: position 2,675 of record JANBPU010000463.1, on the reverse strand, counting down.
GAACCGGATGTTTACAATTGCCTTATTCGATTCGACAATGTGGATGGTTGGGACTCGTAATGTTGCCTATTGCTAGTATTATTGGACTGTTTACAGGACAGCTTATTATCAAAACACTGTATCTTACCAGGCAAGTAAAATTTATAATCAACAGTAGTGTTTGTATCTGAGTGGTTATTTCGAATTTAATGAAATTGCTCAATACCAAAAAATGGTCAAAGCAAACACAAGACTTTGGGCAAAATGGGTTGGTTCTCCCAGGAGATGCATATGATATAAAATGTCTGATTATTGAGCCAAAATCTGAGGAGGACCCATTTTTGCCCACTACACATTTGATTCCAACTGAAATCTGACCAAATATACACAATTAATATGACTATAGTGGTGGGAGGTTAAAGAATTTCAGCGATATCGGTGAACGTGCTTTTGGTAAATTCGGCCGACTATTTGCCACATTCTTTAATACGGTTTACATTGCAGGGATCGTGTGTGTGTATATCATATTAGCTGGATCCAATATCAATACGCTAGTGTTATCGTTTTCTGGACACAGAGATTTAGCAGCAAACCCTGGGAGCAGCAGCATTGGGAACATTACAGATGCTAGTTCTATGACTTCCTCGCTGAATACTACTACAACAGCTGGAAATGTTAATATGACATCGATGGCATTGGCAGACAGCCTCGCCAGAAGCTCAGGATCTATCGGTTTGACTTTGCCACCAATACTTGTGAATGCCAAGTTCTGGATGTTTATTTCAGCAGCGGTAATGTGGATTCCGTTTGTTATATTCAAGTATATGTCGGAAACTATTGTGTTGGCGTTTTTGGGCTTTGGTACATCGGTCGCTGTTACTATAATTGCCGTTGTTCAATCTTTGAGATTCCCATATCCTTCCGCTTCTCAGCAAGATGATGACCAAGATAGCAGTGGCGGTGGTGTTGGTGTTAAAGGTGTTAAAGAAGATAGTGAAAGTTGGAGCGGAGAACATGATACGCTGTATTCAAATATATTTAACGACGATGATATGGACGGTGAAATTGTTCAAGCTGATAAACCCAAAGGTGTTGTTAGTGCTGAAAATCCGTTCCACCATCCTCCACAACAATCACAGAAACCAGCACAGACACCACATGTGCCACAACAGTCACAACCACGGTCCCAGGTGTCACAGCAGACAGCACACCCATTGCAACCAGCCAAGTCACAAAAGCAACCACAACCAGAAGCTTCGCAACCCGAACAGGGACAGGATCAGCAGCCACTCGAACTCCAAAAGCTTTTGCAGCAACATCTCCCACAAAACTTTGGAAAAGTCGAACAAAAAGTCAGAAACCCACTAATAGCATCATTAACTGAAGCCGCTTCTGCAACAGCCACAGCATTAACAACAGTGGCATCAACGAGTGAAGTTGGTAATCTTTTGGTCCGTGGAATCACATCCGAATTATATAAACGACTAGCAGGCTCTGTAACTGATCCAACCCAATTACTGCAACCAACACCGACTCCAAAAGCCATATCAGATATTGGCTTTCTCAACAACACCACGACAGACTCAGCTTCTCCTACTGCTACAAACCCCACTGAAAGTGGCAGTGTTCTTGGAGCATTACTCCAATATCCGAAAAAACATACCAACCTTCTCATAATCCAAGGGCTTCCCATGGCAATCGGTTCAATTACATTTGCTTACTGCGGTGTTGCGATTTATCCTCACGTAGAAGCCAGCATGCGGCACCCCCAGAATTGGTCCCGCGTCCTGCTTCTTAGCATGATCACAATAACAACCTTCTACGCAATAATCTCAATATCTGGTTATTGGGCATTTGGTAACCAAGCACTGTCTCCAATCCTGGATAATTTGCCTGACAATTCCCTCCGAACCGCTGCCAATATTCTCATCACCCTCCATGTAATCCTTGCTGCTCCTATCATGATGACAAGTCTAGCTCTTGAAATTGAGACTGCCTTTGGGATTAGTCGACAATATCGATCAAGAACATTTGAGTTTGTGGCCAGATTTATTATAAGAACGTGTATAACAGCTGCACTGGTAGGGATTTCATTGGCCATACCATATTTTGGCGATGTGCTTAGTTTGGTCGGAGCGTTTAGCACGACAATTATATTTACTGTTATACCAGTGACTTGTTATATAAAGTTGAAGGGGTGGCGGCGCGTGAAATGGTATGTATGGGTTGCGTCATTGGCAACGTGTGTGATTGGTGTCATGGGTTGTATCTGGGGGTCAGTTGAGGCAATTGAAGCATTGATAAAGGATGTTAATAATGAAAAACATCATCATCATTAATTGGATTCAGGAGTTGTAGTTCTTGGTTTGATTATCTAAATACTATTAATACCTTTTATATAATTACATTTTTATTATTATCATGCAATATTCTTAAAAACATAATAGGATTGGATTCTTAATGTGGTTATATTTAAAAAAAAATATCATCAATGGTTCCTCAGGTATTTTATAACAAATTCATTTAATTAAAATCAAAATATCAAAATAATTATTTCCTATTTAATGTAACATAAATACTGTATTTTTTTTTAGTTTTCAAGAATTTGTTGATGGGGAACTAGCTCAAGGATGACACAAGTTTATTCTTTAGGAAGCAAAAGTAAAACTGACAAATGCAACTAGACTAAACAAAAG
>JANBPU010000462.1:0-10173 GCA_027575805.1 Mycoemilia scoparia | reverse complement strand
CTTGTAACAAATCAAGCAAGCGTAAATATTAGCACCTGCTTCATATGACACGGGTTGTGCCTGCTTTGGGAAGCATGCGGGGAAGACGAAAGATATTCAATGAGGCTCTTGTTCCTTTGTAAAAATACCGCTGTCATGTAAAGAACAGTCCAGTCAGCTTCACTTGTGATACCAGTTCAGGCCTGATAAAGAGCTGCTTTGACCCATCACACATGCTTGTTTTTGATTAAAGTGTTTAATGGCACTTTATTTTTGCGTGTGGGGGGAACAATAATGGGTGTGGGGAACTGATTTTGATATATTTTCTCTCTCTTTCCCCTACGCCTACTTTTACAGTGCTGCCAACACCATACCAGGATATAGCTGTGTATAACATTCCGCATTTTGTGTTGGGTATGTCAAGCCAAATTGATAATTGTGATACCTTTTTGATACAAAATCATTGTGAGACTTTTAATGGCCATTGTCTTTTGCTTTTGAAAAAGTATGCAACTCATCTGGTATATCCAAATGAATTATATATTAGATGTTGTGTGATTCATATATCTATAATGTTAGAAAATGTAGCGATTGATAACACCAAAATAGGCACTATATGGATCATAATTTTCGAAGGGTGACTTTTGGTGGCCAACGATTAAAGGGGAAATCTCAGCCAAATAAGTGATCACAGTCTATTAGCAAATGGTCACCCTTCAAAAATTATGATCCATATGGGCAATAATTTATGAAGGGTGAATTTTGGGGACCAGTGATTATAGGGGAATCACAGCTAAATGGATGTCCAGTTTTACTAGTAAACTTTCACCCTTCAAAAATTATTGCCCATATTTAAATCTAAATTATAATTCTCACGCTATAATAGATAAACAATGCGATGATTAAATCCTTGGTGACATGATAATGGTTACCAATTTAATCTCACAAAATATCGGATTATTCGGTATAAGTCCCTAGCAAATGAAAGTGTGCCTGAGTTTTTGGATTAGAGTCGCGATGACTTGGGTATTATTTAACAATAATCCAAAAAACATATCACATTGTCATCCAGGATTAAAATCGGCAAGTCTGATCTGCACATGATTACGCACATACACACACACTCTCTCTCTATCACAATATTTGGATTTTGTCAAAAAGTGATAATACGTTTACTATAGAAATTTGCACTCAGTCAGCTTTTTGTGAAAATCATCTAATCTTGGTGCATCCCAATCGTCATTTATTGTTTTGTTAATCTAAGGCACACGAATCAGAATCCAAGAGCTTGACTCTTGTTGGAATTTGATGGGGGAATGAATACCCAAAAGATTGACATACACAAATGAATTTATAACTTGTCTGGAATGCAAAGCACCTATCGATGTAAAAGGATTGATAGAGCAAACAGAAATGGTTACTCAACGAAATGCTAATGAGTCATTAACGAGGTGCTTGCCAAACTTCAAGCAGGATACATGATCAAGACCAACAGGTCATATCAAGGTTCATTAATAAGAATCCACTAGTTTTTGTCTAATCAAAAATAACTATCCATTTACATTTAGAACAAAAAAAAGCACTTTTCGTACATGTGTTTTATTGAGTGACAGGGGGGATTCAAGTGATTTATCGTCTACACACACACACACACACACATTGGTCTTGTCCAAAATTCACATTCCCTTGCCCATAACGATATTTTTGGAAAGAAAATATAGAGCACCAGGCAGGAATATCGGTTTTTTCAAACACGATTTCTTATTTTTGGACAGTCGCTTTATTGACTTTTCAAAATTTTTACCCATAAATCATTAACCAAAGCTTTCAATCGATCATATTATTGGCTATTTTATTGTATAATAATAGCGGTCAATTGATCATGGTTTCCCTTATCTTTTTCCATTACGTTAAATTGGTGTAAGGCTATAGGAATGTGAATTTGCACAAGGGCACTCCTGCTAGTTGTTATTGAAAATTTCAAGGATTTGCCCATTGTAATACCATAAAAAGCAAAATGAATATCTGATCCAATATAACAGGTGTTAAGATGCGAAGTTTCATCCGACTCTGCATATCGAACAATATCCACCTGGAGCAAAGTTATTTGCACAATAAATTGAGAGATATGTCACAAACAATGCATCCCCGAGTTGTAATTGTAGTTGTGGCCGCTGCAGGAGCTCATGTTAGAGGATCTGACTTATGCTTACTCCTCTTTTTTATTGGGATCTTGACAAAGATATCCATCCAGAGTAATCTGGAAAAGGGTATGTGCATATTAATATAATGCAGGCTGGCCTCGGCAAATAGCAGTATAGCAACAAGAAAACAAGGAAAATACAACAAGTTTGTCAATGGCAGGCAAACCACATGAATAAAGCCAAAGATCCGGCGTGGATTTTTCATTGCTGTTTATCTGAGTAAAAGTCAATATGATTCAAACAATCAAAGCTCGTGATTCTAACAATTTGAAGGCCATACACATGTGCTGGGTAGCTTATGTTACGATGCTTTTTAGGATAGGATTTATACGACAGCCCCAACATAGATATATCTAACCCAGATGATGTTTGATTGATAATAAGATCAAATGATGGGATGATGGCTACGATAAACGGACCATTTGGAGCTCAATCTCGGAATGGACGATCAATGGTAGTTGTGGCTATAACAAATAGCCAAATAACCTTGTGCCTTCAATACGAGCTCAAAATAGAGAAAGGGTCATATGCAATCCAAGCAAACGGCCCCAAACCTGGATATCCACAAATATGTGCGCTTATTTGAGCTCGTGATACCACCACACTGCTCCATACATACACACATAAACAGCAGTATGGAAGAAAGCATTGCTCATACATTGGCCTGCCGGCGGCAAGTCACATCAAATAAGGAAGGATGTCACAAGCTATGCATGCGCCCTTGCTGTCTCTTTGCCAACTTATCGCCAGAATGACATGTGCGGTGGCGTCAAGTCTTGTGCTGCAATAACAATACAGGAGATTCAGTTGCTAGAATACATGTGTTTGTGTTTGTGTTTGGATGTCGAAGAGCAGTGTCAAGCAGTAACAACAAGGGCTGGCAAACTTTAGGCAATTTTCTAACGGTTAAAGATGGGCATTGCCTACTGTGCCTTTGACATCATAAACACGTACATCTCGGACTATTTGTGGAGAGCGAAGAAAGAAGCTGGAAGAAAGGGGGCTCAGAATCTTGCAGAATGTTGCTAATCTATGTCAGCAAGCACACCATCACCATTATCCAAGCAGCCAGGTATGGGGAGGCGGAGTGTGGGAATGTTGTATTCGAGGGCAATCAAAAATAATGGATTAGTGAAGGGTAGCGTTGGGTCAGACTAACAGGGCAGGAAACAGGCTTGTGAGCGCAAGAGGCCCTGTTGATCGCGATATTGTCTGCGCCAAAGTGATCCAAATGCATGTCTATTGGATAAAGCATATGCAGTGATCATCAGAAATAAGTGTGATATGGATTTTTGTACTACTAGGCACGCACACACGTATCGTTGCTTGGATCCATGCCAATTTGGGCTTTGTGCTGTGCTGGTGCTCTCAGCCTATTTGCGGGATTCCTTACAAGTCACCGGCTTTATCTACACTTTTGCCGCTGTTTGTAACACCCTTCGATGTTGATTTGTTTGTTACGTCCGGCCATGGGCGAAGACCGATTGCCGAGCAAAGCCAAATCAGCCAACCATGACCCTGAGCTTCTCGTCCATTGCGCCTGGTAATCTTTTCTGCGCACCGAATGGCGTCCCAGCTTACCGAGTCCCGTCATATATCCCCTCCCATTGTGTACGTGTGGGCAATAGAAATGATTGCTGTGTCTTGCTTGTCCTGTACTTTCCCAGCCACTTCGACACACACAGGACTGGGATCCCCCTCCAATCATAAACAATCGGGATGTGGGCTGTAGGCTGTCTTAAATGTTTTACCAAGTCCTTTTACAATATTTTTATGGAAGTGTATTGGCTACAGGCCACTAAAGTCATACATTGCCAGTCTTGCGAGTAACCATTTTGGGCTGCGTTGTATTATACGATACGCCCTGGCTTTTTGCCGATGGGGAGAAAGAACGCAAGGGTCCCTGATAGCATTGGCTGTGGTGGCGGTGGGGCTGGTTGCCCCCTTATTGAAAGGAACTACCGACCACGCATACAGACGTCCATTGTATTGCCCATCCCACACCTCGTTATAGGAAAATAAGCTCGGTCGACATGGCTGTTCCTTTTTCCAAAAGCTAATATAACCTGGTCTTCCCGCCGCCACTGTTCTTGGTTCCAACCCTCTCCCCCCAAGGCATCAACTTTGTGGTTTTCCCTACATTTTCAAATCTTTAGACTTCCTTCTTTGGTCATTTATTTCAAACTTTTATCTCTCTCTCTCTCTCTCTCTCTCTCTCTATCCCCCCCTGCATTGTAATAGTACTACTGCTAAAATCTAGCCTTTGCATCATCTGTAATCATTAGGCATATTGATAGATTAAGAAGCGATGGCCAAAGACACCTCTGTCTATGAAGTCTCTATCAAAGGGGGCCAGGAGGTACTCGATGGCAACCCCAGCTATGAGGAGCAATCGGTTGGATCAGACCAAATTATAAAGCCAGCCAACAACAAAGCCTTCGAAGACCCTATGGAAGCTGAGGGTGATGAGGTCCTTGCCGAAAACGAGCGTTGGCCAACTGAAGAGGAGCTGGAAACCATGACTCGCGTCAGCGATCGTTTGCCTGTTGCTGCCGTCTTTGTCGTTGCAACCGAGTTCTGCGAGCGTTTCACTTACTATGGTGTCTCTGGTATCTTCCAAAATTACATGCAAAATCCTTACAAGACTGGCGATACTCCTGGTGCCATCGATGGCGGACAAAGCTTAGCCACTGGTTTGTCCAACTTCTTTCAATTCTGGTGCTATGTTACTCCTATTCTTGGTGCTATTGTTGCTGACCAGTACTGGGGCAAATACAAGACTATCCTTGTTTTCGCATTTATCTACATGCTTGGCGACATTATCTTGACCTGCACCTCCATCCCCGCTTCTATCAGATCTGGTGGCGCCCTTCCCGGTCTCATTGTTGCTATGATTGTTATCGGTCTTGGAACCGGTGGCATCAAGTCCAATGTATCGCCTATGGTTGCTGAGCAGTATAACCGTTTCAGACCATTTGTTCGTAAGCAAAAGAACGGAAAGGAGGTCCTTGTTCACAGAGACATCACCGTTCAATCCATTTTCAACTGGTTCTACTGGTCCATCAATGTTGGTTCTCTTTCCAGCATAGCTACCACCGAGCTTGAACTTAATGTTGACTTCTGGCCCGCCTACCTCCTCCCCACCCTTATGTTTATTTTCTGTATCGGTATCTTTGCTATTGGCAAGAAAAAATATGTCGTTACCCCGCCCACCGGGTCAATTCTTATTCTTGTCTCCCGTGCCTACAAGGCTGCATTTACCGAGTTCCGCAAGGCAAAGAAGGAAGGGTCTGTTATCACCAAGAATGGTCAACCTATCTACTGGATGGACTATGCTAAGCCATCCTACGGACGTGTCCAAACTAATGACTGGAACGATACTTTGATCGATGAACTTCGCCGCACTCTCAAGGCTTGCAAGATCTTCTTGTTCTATCCTGTCTTCTGGCTCTGTTACGGTCAGATGCAAAACAACTTGATCTCCCAGGCTGGTACCATGAAGCGCGGAAACTTCCCTAACGATATGGTTATGAATATTAACTCCATTGTCCTGATCATCTTCATTCCCATCTTCGATCGTCTGATCTACCCCGGTTTCCGTCGCTGTGGTTTGGAGCTTGGACCAGTCACCCGTATTTTCCTTGGATTCTGTGTTTCTACAGTTGCCATGGCTTACACTACTGGTATCCAACAGCTTATCTACACCACTGGTCCCAACTATGATCATCCATCTACCAAGGTGCCCAACGATGTTTCTATGGCCTACCAGATCCCATCATACTTCTTCATGGCTATTGCTGAAATTTTGTCCTCCATCACTGGTCTCGAGTACGCTTACACCAAGGCTCCACCCAGCATGAAGTCGGTCGTCATGTCCCTCTTCCTTTTGACCAATGCCGGTGGCAGTATCCTTGCCTTCGCTCTCAACCCAGTAGCCCACGACCCCCGCCTCCGTGACTACTACATGATCTGTACCATTATCATGGGTGTCTTTGCTATCCTCTTCTACCTCTGCTTCCGCAAGTACGATTACTACGAGAGAGAGGAGAAAGTTGAAATGGCGAAAAACCTTAATGAAGAGAGCAACCAAAAATTCACAATCCCATCTATTAACGAAGCGTATGGTTATACTCAGGATATTAAGGGAAATGATGCCGATCAGCTTAGTCATCACTCAATTCCTAACAAGCAGCAGTATTAGAAGGCTGTCTATCAGTCCCTATTATTATCATTGTCGTACTTTGTTATTTACATGCCTTTTTGTGTATACACGTGCGTGAATGTTTTTGGTGGCTTATCAGAAACTTTGTAGCAGTTTATGATTGTCACACCAAATCCTATCTTTCAACTTTATCCCCCCCTCCTCCTCCTAACCGTCTATTCTTCTCTTGAGTAATGCCAAATTTCTACAATATGTATCATCTGTTAATATAGAATTATTACTATTACAAAGATTTGAGAGAAATTATGATTGGATAACATTATTGTGAATTTGTAGGGTTCTAAGCTTACACATCCATACTTTGGATTTGATTTGGAGTACTGTTAGTTTTGTAACATCTCATACGCTCATGTATAGAATACCCAAAGGTCTGCAAATGTATTTAAAGGGTTGTCTTTGTAGGTGTAATTGTAATCAAGTGTAGAAAGGGGTCTGGGAATGTCCACATTGTTTCTTTGTAACTCCGATGCAACGGATAGATAGGTGTATGTATTTTCCTTTGCTAGACTCTTTGGTATAGTTCAGGGCTTTGAATTGAAAGTCTATCCAGAGAATAATAAAATTGAAACTGTGATACTAAGCCAAGAAGCGCCACAGCTTTATCGCAGATTAACAGCTATTCTTGGCTTTCTGAGAAGTCTTTAATATGGATACTTTAGCGTTATAAAGTATAATACATTGTAGTATGATATATTAGAGCTAACTTTCTCCGAGTCGACTATACAGGGATAGTCGTTCAGACCATATCGTTCTCTTGAAAAAGTATAAAACTGGAAGCACTTGCCGACTTTATCATTTTAAGTTATCACTACACCAGCACCTCATCCACTTTAGCTACACGTATCGAGAGCATTGAAACCTATCCAAAAACTCTACAATATGAAGTCCGCTGTTTTCTCAACTGCACTTATTGCCGTCATTGCGGCCGCTTCTGTTCAGGCTACCACCTTTGCCCGTCGCGGCGGCTATGGAACTGGTGATGTTTCTCCCGCTCCTCCTGCTGATAATGGGAATAACTATGGTGGTAATGGTGGCTACGATGCACAGGCTGCTCCCTCACCACCATCACCACCACCATCACCTCCAGCTCATGAGGTTAAATACAAAGAAACACAACCAGAAACCTCTGCTGATACCGGCTATGCAGCACCTCCAGCCAAAGATTCCTATCCTCCTTCTACTGCCGATGCCCCCCAAAAAGTTGAGACTGGCTACGGCGCTACTGCTCCTTCCCCTGCTTCCCCTTCTGGTGCTGGCTATACTCCTGCCTACTAAATGATTGGGATATAACCTCACCATCATGAGTAACCTCAACAAATGGAACTCCTTTTTTTGAGAGATCTAAAGGTCTCTAATAAAATTTAAATGATGTTTTCAATCGCTTTTTACAAGTTTTAAATAAATAAAAAACTTGTCAAAGTAGTCATAACGATATTTTAGAAACTTGATCGTTCTTATATCTTCAATTATTTAATATCAAATAGCAAATAAACTACAAGAAATATGACCTAACAACACACATTCTCTCAAGAGTAGTAGCCTGTATGGCCATATGGGTTCTCGTTGTTATTGTAATATGTGGATTCGCTTTCTTTTGAAGTCAGACTTGCTGAAGCATAAGCATAGGACTGCCCCTTTTCATCGACACCACACAGTTTAATATCAATCCTATCAGTTACTGATTCCATAGCACTCGCTAAATAAGTTTTAAAATAGTAATTATCAAGATAAATAGCGTTGCTGTTAATATCAACATACAGATTATCAGTTTTCCCTTTCTATAATGTTTAATCAGAAATATAGTGTTAATACTTGAAAGTAAAAGAATATGTGCATTGAAAATATACGGCCAAAGTTCACAAGTCCTTAGACAAAAACGCGCCCCCCCCCAGGAGTAGCATATAAAATGGCTAAAGTCTTATGAACTTTGTCCATGTTAGTACAATAAAAGACGTTCTTATGCCTACCTTGTCATAGCTCATTTTTATTCCAAAGATCTTGTTCTTAATGTCACTGATAGTATGCATAGCATCGACTTTGAACTGTCTGTCCATAGCCGATGAACTACGAACTACAAACAATTTATCGGTTTGAGTTGATCTACCAGAGTTGGAGTAACCAAACATAGTCAAGTCCAAAATATGTTGCTAAATTACTTGAATAGAATATTATTGATATCAGGTTCCCAAGAATTTACTAGTTGTAGCCAATATATAGGAAACCCAAATAAGTCAAAACGTGAAGATATTAGAATGTAAAATCTTTAATGTCTGTTTTTTGGGGGGGGGGACTTTTTATAGCTTTTTGGGAATAAAAATTATATATTAATAGGAACAATTAACCAGGTTTCAGTGTATTGAATATCATTAAAGTTAAAGCCATAAATAAAATCATTGTTGACTTGTATCCTGGCATCAATTGACACCCTGTAAACAGACTGTATCAAACTTCATAAACCAATATTTCCGGCCATAATTTTATTACTGATAACATGAATATAAAATGCTGATAGCATAAAAGCATTAAAATTTTGGCATTTTGCATGATTTTGCTCCCAAAGCAATATATTAAAGGAATAAGTCTATAGTTTGACCATAGGCAGTATTAAGTGTAGAATAAAAGTATATTTGAAATGACCAAAAGAATGTTCTCTCTGTCTGGGAATTTAACCCGGGTCTCCAATGTGACAGACTGGTATACTCGCCACTATACTAACGGAGATCGAAATGGTCCAGGCCCTAGAGATAATAGAAGGCTTTGATCACGCATCACTTTTGATCTTAAATGTTTTGTGAGATTGGTACAAAAGTGAATAAATATAAATAGCAATGTTTTTATGAGGTTTATAGGCTTGTCAGAAATATATATATATAAAATAACAATAAAATAGTTAATAGGTGTCAGCAATAAAAAAGACCAGTGTCTCTTTAAGAGAACCAACAATAGAAAGTAGGGGTAAGCCTTATTAGAAAAGAAAGCTTAGATAAAGTCAGTTAACGAAAAATAAAAGTAATGGGCAATGTCTAGTATTTAAAAAAAGTGTGAGATATTGATTTAATCAGGACTTTTGAGTACTATAAAAAGGAAAGAATATACTAGTACATATAGCTTGTACTCAAAGGGGAGTAGCAGTATCATGGTTATAAATGGCAATAATAAAGACTGTGAAATCCATGGTTTGTGGCTATTTACACAGGATAGCCCCACACAGGCTTTAAACCTATTACCAGCTATTGTATAAAGTAAAACAACCATCTTTATAGGGGTTTTGATTACTTAATCCTGAGATCCTTATTAAAGTAAATTATCAGATATATTCTTATATCGTTCTCTTTCCACCTATTCTTAACAAACAATAAACTTTTTAATAAAGTTACTGACAATGTGCTTCATTGTTCTTTATCCAAAAAAGTTCATATTGTCTACAAAAACCTATGATTGTATATATACAAATGTCGCGGGGTCCTTTAGTTACACCTCGAAAGTTAGGGATGAAGTTCATATATTAAAAAATAATGATTCTTCTCATTAAGAAAGTGACAAAAAGGGATTTCCGTTACCGGGAATTGAACCCGGGCCGCCTGGGTGAAAGCCAGGAATCCTAACCACTGGACTATAACGGACACAAGATTATCTTGTTAGGGTGCTTGCCAACCCCCTGGTCCATGATGGTGTAAGCTATCACTGGACTACTGGAAGTGGGGAAGTTGTTCCCCTAGTACTGGCTGATACAGATCTTAGGATCTTTAAGGACAGGGTTGTGGGTGC
>JANBPU010000461.1:0-10304 GCA_027575805.1 Mycoemilia scoparia | reverse complement strand
GATTATCTACCTAGCATATATACCCGTGTGCATATATATATATATGCACACGGGTATATATGCTAGGTAGATAATCTAAAATTAATGGCTATGAGTGAATGGAAAAGAAAAGGATATAAAGAAAGAGGAAGATGCAATTAATGCTAAATAAAAGCAGTGCTATACTGTTTGCCATTTAATGGGGACAAATGGATAAACAGGCAGGTGTACTCAGGCAAGCGGAGATAGATAGACACAGACTACAAAAACCCGGAGAGAAACAAAGATGGATGTGCTGGGGGTATGGAGGAATCAGAAGAAAGACAAGTGAGTAGTAGTACCATAGAAGACTTGAAGACTAACACCCAGCAGGATGTATGATAGACGGCACAGAGGGGCTCAGCAGCAAGCTGGTGATGAAGAAGGGATGGAACCACGAGCGGGAAATCTCAAGGGCGATCAACAAACGGGATTAAAGGAGACCTCACAGTATATTGGCGGAGACAAACCGAGGGAATATTTGAATGGCGGAGATCCTTCATGCGTCTTAAGCCGTACTACCGCCATATTGGGGTTGTTATTATTGGGACACTATAAATAAAATTGTGGCTGTTACAAACCACCAGGTCTTTCAGTCAGTCTGTAGCAGTGGTAGTATGAGATCAAAGTATGATCTCTATAAACCAAAAACGCAATAGTCTTTTTTCTGTCTCGGATTTTGAACACATCCACACCCACGCCATGATATGTCCGTCCGGGTGGCTGTATATGTATGCATGTGTGGGTGGGCGCTACAATCAGTGCCACACTATTTGATCATTCCTTCATGCCCGCCTATTCGCTTTTAGGGCCTATTGTTGGGCTTGTAGTATACATTTAGCAACAGCTCAACCGATGATAGTAACCAAATGATGAGAAAAGCAACACCAGTTTGTTTAAATGTTGTGTTATACAGAAATGTACCCAACCAAATCAAAGCCCAAATAGTTCTCAATGCACACACACACAGACACATATCAGCATCACCAAAGAAAATCGGGGTGTATATGTTTTCAGTTTATGTCAATCTATTGTATCTGGCACAAATCGCAAGCCAAGCATGGTGCTCGGTGTATAGGTAGTACGAGAACCTGTAAAACAAACATGTTGTCAAAATTTCAGTAAAAGGGGACGACAAATAGCGAAGGGGTGGTTGGGTAGGTAGGTAAGTGGGGGCAGTGGTTTTCATAGGAGTTGGTTGGTATTTTGTGGACTCTGCCTGCCTGCCTATCTACTAAACCTGGAGAGATCTTGATTCGAAGATGGACCAAAAAGACCGATCATAGCCCATCCTGCTCCCACCAGTGTGGCCAATGCAATCCTTTACTGGTGAGTACACGGTAATGATTTCTCTATCTCTGTTTATTTCGGATCACACCCGGATTTTCACAAAATTTTGTTTAATCCTTTCTATATACCAGCCATTGCAATGGCGCGGTACCAGGAGGAGTGGTTGTGTAGATTGATTGTAATTATGTCGGAACTGGCATTGCCACCATCGGCGGTTGATCATCAACAACGTCCTTTGGTCGGAAGAGAGAAACAAGATAGTTGACAAACTCGTTCCTGTCGCAACCACAATCACAATAATCTTGGCCACCAATAGACATGCAAATATGTAAGAATGGAGAGAACAATATCAACAAATCTGGCAATAAAATATAATTATTAGCCGTCATAATAATAGCTGCGATAATGATGTTCAAATTTATATAATTAATGTTGTTGTTGTTATTATTATTATTATTGTTGCTGTTGTGGTTGGCAGGCAAAGAAACAAATATCAACCAGGTCTTTTTCTGTGTATTTATTTATAGCAGACATGCATATATTTTCAATAACCAAAAATATATATCCAAGCCGCCTATTTCATATTTCTTTTTGTTGTCTAGAGTAGTTAGTAGTTAGTAGTAGTAGTAGTAATAGTAGTGAATGTTTTCCCACCCTCTGTCTCTGTGTCATGTAGTAAATAGAAATGCATATTAAACTGGATAATAGCATTGTGATATAATATAAAAGCCACATACATATTTGTTTTCTTTCTGTTTTCATCCATATCAAACATAAACAAATATATAAATGTTGGATTGTTCATTGTCGTGTAATCATTAGGATCAAAGGAAGAGCGAGATTGCATTCTATTATTGTTGTTATGTTGATATTGAATAGCAATAGTAATAGTAATAGTAATAATAATAATAATAATAATGCCTCATACTTGTAGACATGCAAATAATCTATATTTAAACCAAAAACAATATTTCATGGATATATTAATTAGCTACAAAATGGGCAATAATTTTTGAAGAGTATTATCCTTTGGTGACTAATGATTATCGGGACAATCGTAGCCAAATGGATGTCCAGTTTTACTAGTAAACATTCACCCTTCAAATATTATGATCCGTGTTAGATTGATATATAATTAATGGTGGTTTTTAAAACGATTTTGTCTATCTATTTACAAAAGTGGATATGTATACAAGTAAAATTGAAATAAAATAAAATAATAAAGAAACATGAATTTAAATTTTATATAATGTGGAGAGATACCCTTCTTAAATTTTAAATTTAACGATAACTATATATATATATATGTATGTATGGTACAGTTAAATATTCAGATCAAATTTGTTGATCATACATTCATATTTTGTTCTTTTTTCTTTCTCCTAAATAAATTAGATAAAAAACCACCTTTCCTATTTAAAAAAATAGGTTTGGCAAATTGTTGGTAAATTGAATATATACTTTTATGCATATTTATTGTGTAAAATGTATGGTTGTGATATTGAGTTCAAATGCTTACCTCACAGACTGGCTGTCTCCATAAGAGGGTTCTTGAACTTGCCCTGGGTCATGATGATCAATACTATCATTCACAGTAGGCAATGTGCCGTTGGATACAATCTTGTCTTTTCTTTTTGGATTTAGAACCTACAATTAATAATAACATGGTTGGTTGATTGATTAGTTTGTTAGTTAGTGTTTTAAGCCATTAGAAATACGCATATATATATATATAAAAGAAAGAGAGAATGTGTTGGTACTTACTAGCACAAAGATAATTAAAACCACGACAGAAAATAGTATATGAATTATAAGAGCCAAAAGAATCATACTATATGGATCCCTTTCTTTCAAGTTATTAAGGATGTTTGGATTCTTTTTCTGATTAAACAGCGCATAGATTGGAAATATGATCAGCAGTAAATTTCTATGAATTATAAAGGCATTTTGTGTAAGTATTGAGTGAGATGTATATTGGAGAGCATTTTTGAAGGACTAAAAGCAGATTATAGATTATAATTTAGGGTGGCCAATAACATGCATGATGAAACTGGCCTACTAGTAAAAACTACTACTAGTCCTTCAAAAATAACGATCCTGATGTAAATGTAGTTGAGTTGGGAGAGGGATAGAAATGTAGAATACTTACAGGATGATATAGAAGATAGCTGCCCAACGATATTTACTGCTCCTCTTTGTCGCTGAGCTCTGGGCCTGTCTATTGGGATTTCCGAAAATCAAAGTATAAGCTAGGTACGATGAAATGGTAACAGCAAAGGCAAGTAGAGCACAAGGCACAAAAATAAGATTCTATATACATGTACACAAAAGATAATAAGTGTGGAGTCAGTAAGCCAATAATTCAGATGCAAGCTGAGATGTGTGTGAGCGGGTACTTACGTTTCCTTCCAGTTGAGTTGGGAATACAAGGAAGCAAACGACAGCAGCGATTATAAATGTAAACAAAAGAATGTAGGGCGAGTATATGCAAAGCTTGGATTTCTTTTTAGATTTGCTATTGTTATCAGGCTGCGCTTGACCTTGGCCCTAGATATAATTAGAAGTATTTTATAGCATTAATAAAATTGGTATATTTGCAATCAATGTGAATGAATAAGTAGGCCAAATTTAATGTGGTCATCAAATACGTTACCTCATCCGAATCTTGCCCAGATTGTGGTTGTTGTCCATAACCATCATCATTGTTTTTTCGATTCCTGCTGAACATCTTGGAAAATAGGCTTTTATTTTCCTGAGGCGTCTTATTTCCAGGATTCAAGACTGGTATTTTTCTGGGATCATTATCGTTGAATTCAACAGAAATAGCAGAACGTGGCTGATCTACTGGTGTAGCATATGTTGGAGTTTCTGTTGTTATGACATTAATTTGTGAACCCATAGCACGAATGTCAGATCTCCCTTGGTTGTAGTTTTTAGGGTTAGTACTTGAAATATAAGAATTGGTGGGTGTGTTTTCATCTACTTGTTCCTGTAGCTGTTGTGGTCCTGATCCCTGGCTGTCAACATAAGTATCGTCAGTAGCAAGGGTGGCGTCATAAGCATTGTTGGATCTACTATTATCTGGAATTTGTGTTTGGACATTACGATAAGTTCCCTGCGAAGGGAGAGGATGGTCATCATTTGATGTATTCACTCCACGAATTTCTCCTTGTTGTGGCTGCGTAGGCTGAGGGGGCTTGGTAGAAGAACCATTGATACTAGGTGCATGCTGGTCATAGCCACCAACCCCATTTGTAGCAGTAGTGGTAGCAGCAGTAGCAGTAGGTGTAGTTTTATTGTAAATTTTTTCTCCAGTATCGTTCATACTGACTCCATCTTCAACAATAGGACCAGCAACAGGAGTTGAAGCTGCTTTTTGTTCTTGAGTGGAATCATTATCTTGAACAACGAAATGAGGCACATAACGTTGGAATCCCGATGGCTGTTGTGATCGAGAAGGGCTATTACCTGAGGATGGTATCGATCGTTGTTGTTCGTCTATAATTTGAGTATTAGTGGTCTGGTTAGGATGCACTTTATATTGCTGAATAAGAGAGGTATCGTTAGAACCCACTGTATATTGCTGAATACGAGAGGTATCGTTAGGACTCTCTGTATATTTCTGTTTATTGGATTCGTTCCAGTAATTTGTCCCACTGTTATCACCATAATGGCCGCCTGGGCCAAATGAATTTCTACGTAGAGTCCTTTGAGTATAACGAGGACCATCATAGTAACCATCCTGGTCGCTATGACCACTATGGTAGTATTGGTCATATGACCTAGTACGACGAATTTCTTGATGGTAATAAGGGCGGTTTGGGTCATATGAATTCCTACGGTGATAGATTTCAGGATTACTATGCCCGCTATAAAGTGCTGAGCTACCAGTAAATTCATCATTATGATCATTAATTTCCCGCATTTCGCTTCCCCCTCCGTGTCTAGCATCTACCGAAGTTTTCCTTCCACTTCCTTTGTATCCTGAATCAACTTCAGCAGGACTGCCACTATTGCCTTGGTTATTACTTTGGTCCTCCTGTGTATTCACCCTTTCTTCACCATTATTTGTTTCACTGATACTTTCGTCTCCAGAAGCCTCACCTGTATTATCATCGACTACACTGTCTGTTTCACTGATATTTTTATCTCTAGAAGTTTCATCTTCATCACCATTATCCCCACCACCTGTTTCATCGTTGCTTTCATCGCCAGACTCTTCACCTTTATTACTATCATTCTCATCATCTGTTTTATCTTTGCTTTCATCTTCCTGATTTGAGGATTGTTGTTCTTCAGACTCTTCTATTATTTCCCCAGACAGTTTATCATTATTATTATTTTCACCATCACTTTCAGCATCATCAGCAGTATCATCTTTTTCTGCCTCTTCTACCTTGTTGATTATTGCTGTATCGATTTCAGGCTCTTCAATAAACGGGGATTTTGTTTGAATTTTATTTTTTTCTTTTTCGGGCACTACTCCATCACCATTCTCGCTAAACAACTTAAGTGTCTCACCTGTTGTTTGAAGGCCAACAATACTAACTCTATTTTTTTTGACGGGCTTTCCAAGGGATGTTGTGCTATCAACTTCTGCAGTTATCCCTGTTGTTGATTGTTCTGACATTGTTTTAGTGATGACTATCAATTATAGTCTAACCTATCTATCTATCTATATATATACTAATTAACTATTTAAAAAAGAAAATACAAACATAAATTAGTACATTGTATTTTATTGCATATATACGCAATTACAATCAGCATTTAAAGAACTTACTCAATATATATATATATATATATTTCCTTGTTTTGATATGTTTAATGTAGCTATGTTTATATATGTATGTAAGTGTATCCGTATATATAAAAAAGATTCAACTAATAAATATAAATATATAAAAATGAATATTTGAATTTTAATGGAAAGAGAGAAAGCAACCATGACTAGTGATTGGAATGATAAATTTCGATATATTCACTATACACACACACACACACACACACACATATATATATACGTATACATACATACATACATACAAGCAACTAATGTTTTGCATATATAAAAGTATGTATGTATATATACACTATGATCAACAAATATCCAAATTCTTTAGGTTTGATTATAATGATTACTAAAACTAATTTTTGAATTGATTGGGCAAAAAATCCATTTCATCAAACCATTATATGTAAATAAAATTATAAATTTCTTTGCTATTGTTATATAAAAATTATATATTTGTGTGAGCTGGAGGAAGAGGAGGAGGAGTCATTTTTAAATGCGAGCACTATGATTTTGATTTTATGTTTTACTCTTTCTAAAATCAAAACCCCCCTGCTCTTCCTCCCACAGATGCACATATTCTTTATTTGGCGTTATTATTATATTTTTTTCTGATCCAAGATAGAATTTCATTTCTTTTTTGGACAAATACACACCAGTATATTTCTTTACTATATTTATTATTGTTGCTATTTTTTGCTTTTTATCTTCTGGCTGCCTGGTTTCAAATTTATATTTATTTCTGTATTTGATGATGTTAGTATGTAAATTAAAGAACAACTAGACTCTTTTTATTCTGAAAATTGTTTCCTTAATATTTGGAGTTATGTCTAGTGGCAGATACTTTATATACATTAGTTTATTTCCAATAGTCTTTTGCCTGTATTTATAACTACTTTTTTAAAATTGTAATTTTACCACCTCTTTTAATAGTTGCGACAAATGTTATTGTTATTATTCGTGAACGTTGCAATGATATTGCTGCCAGTGTATAAACTTGGAGCAGAGTGAGATCTAAAAAAGAATGTTCTCTGTTTATTAAACTGTAAATTCCTGTTAAATAAGCCAGTTATTTACATATAGCTGCATTTGCATCAAACAAAGACAAATAAAAACAGTTGGGATCGCAAGTCTGGATGGATGGATGGAAATAATTATCAAGTTAGGCCAAGGAAGGGCCTTGGAAAAATCCTACCAACACCAGCACACATGATCCTTTTACATACACTCGCATATTCTTTCTCTCTCTCTTGACAATGAGGACCTTATAAACTTTTGCCATATATATTTTTGGGGACACCGGCTATACTTTATCGCTTTTCTGGCTGGGAGATCCACACTTCCCCCTAATATCTACACACGTCTGACTACAGATGGTCAACTATAAAACACCGTTTGCCGAGATTCACATTCCTATACTGTCTATAAAAAATCCAGCCATACTCTTGATTGAGTCATAAGAAAGGAAAGGGGGACACTCGAATAGCTGGGGCTATGTGACAGCTTGCTGAATTGGATTGAACAGGATGGATTGATAGATTGATTGGATCCGGAGTAACAATAGACAGACAGGGACACGCACATTAAACCAATGTCGATCATTTCCATTTTTTTCGGGAATTTCAAATAAGCACGGCCTACCATCCAATCAATCAATCGATCAGTGCTCGCTTTTTGCTCTCTGTTCTGGAAGAAGCGTGTGCTGTGCTTTCTGATCCCCCCCAGTAAGCACAAGCACGGCTGCACTCTGTTCTCTCTGCTTGCTGCTTAGTGTCAGATGATAATGGTGATGAAAAGGGCAGCAAAACCATAATTGTATTTGGCCTTTGTCCATCCCTTGCTTGCTCTTTCGCTGACTACTAATAAATGCACAACCCATCCTTTCATCCTGTTAAATATCCCGTGTTATTTTAGATCACATCCTGTCTCTGTACTACTACTACTACTACCTTTTTATTTCTACTACCACTACTATTATACCCTATACCTATCTATTCAAAATGGCGGCTAGCTTTAAGACCTTGCCACGAAATGTCAAGGAACGAATACTACAATATCTCGAACTATCCGATGACTACGACACAATAATGGAGCTGGAGCCTATTTCCGAAGACTGGAATGATGCGACATTATATAACCGTTGGTCGTATTATCTTTATTCATATCGACCTGGTGAAGAAGAAGAAGAAGAAGAAGACTTTGACCAAGAAATAGACATGGACACTGATAACAATGTTTTTACACCGCCACCCGATATCCAAGAGCTCCTCCAGGTTGGCCACCGTTTTATCCACTACATGACTATTGAGGAAGATTCCTGCAAAGCCCTAAATTCATTCAGCGGACTCCGATTCCCCATGCTACGAACCATCGATCTCCACTACTCGGCCGAAAATATCAAAGAAATCGGCGTGCTGCTGAAAAATAACCCGGCAGTAGACAAACTGACAATTACTTTTGATTATAGCCAGGATTTCAAGAACAGACCATTTCCAATCATGGACTACATCACCCCCAGCCCCGGAAATAGTCGTGGCGATGGGTTTGGTCAACTGACCGAATTGGTGCTTAGTAAAGTCACCATTGTTTTGTCAGAAGGGTTCACAAAGCTTCTAGAAAACCTACCGAATATCAAAAACCTTCGTCTTGGGGATATCATTGTTGGTGACGTGGGGGATATTATATTTTTTTCTGAGCCAGATCATGTGATGGCAGCTACAACAACAACAACAATGATGATGGTTGATGATGACGATGACAATGGCAATAGTAACAACTATAGTCATGGCCGTTCAGGGTCTTTTCCAAATGTTCGGGAATTTGCAATGTCAAACCTATATATCCCAAACCAACTATTCCCAAAACCTCCACTCTCAAGCGAAAATGAAGAAGCAGAAGCAGCAGTGTTCGATATCGGCCGGGTATTTCCAAATCTACGGTCATTGACACTAAACCGCGAATACACCGAAGCCGAAGGCCTTGAGAATCCCGACCTGGTAGGGCTTGGCGCCGGAACTGGGTCAAACACCACAACCAGTGTAGGAACAAACAGTGGCGCCGTAGCATTCAGCTACTACAATTTCGGTATTAACATACCCACCCTGCAATCACTAGAAATCATTGATATGGATATTAGTTTGGCCAAAAAGGTTGGAAAATCGTGTCCCGGCCTAAAACGATTAGTATTCAAGTCGGCATATAATAATGACCAGTACCAAGAAATTCAGCGAATGATGAAAATTTTGTTTGAGGGGTTACCTAAAATCGAAGCATTTAATTTGACTTTGGATAAATTGGTTGATCAAAATCCCCTTGTAGCTACTAATATTCCAATTCCAACGCAACAACAAACTCAGGTACCGTCATCTACATCAACAGCCAATATTGATTTATCTGCTATTAGCCCAATAACTCGTGCTCTAAATCCAATAATTTCTAACTGGAAAAATCTCCGGGAATTGTTTATATTCAACAACAAGGGTGTATCCCCCACCATCCTTTTGGTTCTATCCAAATTACTCAACCTAGAAAAATTGACTTTTTGGATCAAAACGCTAGATGGAATTAAAGATATTCGACAAGCCGTTTGTAATCCTCCAAGCAACAAATCTAGTAATAACAATAATAATAATAAGTTATTATTATCATCATCATCCTCAACCACATCCCCCAACCCACCCACCCTAAATGTCCTTCCTTTCCCGAATCTTATAGACTTACTCCTAGTAATGACCCAAGTAGAACATACCACTGTTCAAGAAGGTATCGAATTCTTTACAATGTTTCCAGCCTTGAAATGGACACTGGTAGTTACCCCACCAAGATTTGGACATCCTTGGGAAAATGCATTGTTGAAACAACAATTCCCAAAAATCAGTTTTCATATTAAACCTGATATTCCATAGAAAATTAGAATTCATATCCAAATAATGATGATGATTGTGGTGATTATCTATTAGTTGGTAGATGTGTAGATGTATAAGAACGAATATTAATTTAGCAGCATGTGAGATAATCTATATGCGTTATTATTTAGTATCAGTTTTGTTTGGTTTATTTACTTTTTTATAATATGGCCACTTTTCATTTTTTGGCAGACCAAATTAGTATGGGTGTGGTCCCTATATAATTTACCCATAATTTTTAATAAAATGCTATAGTATTAAGATTTGGCCTAATTAAAAATATTATAATATACTTAACT
>JANBPU010000460.1:0-10307 GCA_027575805.1 Mycoemilia scoparia | reverse complement strand
GTTTTTGAATTTGTCCCCATTCAAAATTACTTCTTTTGGTTTATAATATAATCCAATCTATTTCCCTGGTCCAAAAATAAAAGAAGACACACTACGAAACTAGTGTGGTCCTTTATAAATATAATATGTTTGTGAAAGTGTGTATTTATTAAATATAATATGCGTATAAACAACGATAAGATTGTAAAAAAAAGAGACTAGGCTAGACTAGAAGACTAGACGAATATAATAAAATATGTAAATGATCGAAAATATCAATGAAAAAAGTAAATAACTAATAAAAATTGGACATAAAACAAATTTATCAAAGAATCGGATAGACAGATGGATGGATGGATGGATGAAAGAGGATTAACAGTCAGTCATGACAAGGTATGAGAATGAGATTTAAGAGGATATCGAGAGAGAGAGTTAAAAGGAAAGGGCATGAACATAATGTATAAAGTAAAAAGGAAGGAGAGGGGAAGAGAGATTTTTGGAATAAATCACATTAGTCACAATCACACGTACAACAACAAATTTCTTTAAGGAATATGCAAAAACAGCATGACAAAATCGATCCAGTAAGACAGCATGAACAGCATTGATCACAACATCCACCAGAAGTAGTAGCCTTTTTTGAATTATTCGTGCTTTCGGAACCATTGGTTTTGGTGCTATTATGGGTGTTTTGATGTCCAAGTGGTTGTGGTGGTGGTTTATATCCATTTTGATATGTCTGATGATGATGACCACCAACTCCTGGTCTTGGTGCTGGTGCATTTACGGCATTATTAGTAGTAGCAGTAGTAGTAGCAGTCACAGTATTAACAACCGTTGTTGTAGATGGTTGGAAATGATATCCTGTGTTATTGGTTGCAGGGACCAGCGTTGTAGTAGAATTTGGATTTATAAATAAACTATTTGCACCATTATTATATTCTCCGTTCTTTTTATCTTGCAACAACTGTTGTTGTTGTTGTTGTTGTTGTTGTTGTTGTTGTTGTTGTTGTTGACCGACAATTGCAGGAATATACCCAGTATTAGGATAATAGGCATACGACTTTGCTGCTGGAACGGCAATAGATTCTAGTAAACTGGATCCGGGCATTTCGACTTTTTCTAACCGATATGTGGCGGTCATTGGGGTGTTGGCAGGAACTGTAAGACCGTTGTTGTTGTTAAGAATATTTGGTGCCAGGCCGCCAACGATTCCACCACCGGGCGTTGCGATGTTGGATGTGGTGATTGGCGGAAGGATATAACCGATTTGGTAATCATTAGTAAAATGCTGGAGTCGTTGTTGCTGGGATGTTATGACGTGGTATGGAATAGCTGAAGTTCTCTTAATTTTCGTATGACCGTTGCCATGGCCATGATGGTTGTGGTGATGGTGATGGTTGGTAGTGGCTCTGTTGTTGTTGTTGCTATAACTATTATTATTATCAATAGCTGTGGTGGTTGTGGTGGTGGTATTAACTTGTGTGTTAATAAATCCGCCAGGATGTGTGTGCATTGGGTATGAATAACTCCTAGTTCTTGCTAAATTCCCGTCATTGTTGCCATCATCATCGCCCTTGGAATTGTCGCGGTGTCTACGACTGTGATTGTGAGGCTTGTGGTTATTGAAACCAATGTGGTCGCTCATTTTTCAAAACGACTCTCGCTTTTGTAATTGAAGTTGTGGCTATTGTTGTTGCTGTTGTTGCTGTTGTTAATAACAAATAATGGACTCGAAAATGCTCTGGATCTCTTTTTATATTTATGATGATAGTTTCTGTGATATATATCAGATGATTTGGTTATATATACATGCATACAATAAATATAATTTCAAAAATGAAATGTTTAATAAAAAGAATAAAAGAACAGAAAATGGAGAATAAGTGGGGGGAGGCGACAACTCGTAGATATAAAACAAGCGATGAAGGAAAATCCTCTACAAAAAAAACATGATAATATCGAAAATCCAAAGTAAAGTTTCTTACACACATGCAATTGGAATAAACAGACACAAAGATGTTTCTACTAGTCAACTTGGCCATATGGGCAATATATTGACTTTATAAACGTGTACACACATCAACCTACCTTCCAACTTTCACCTTTTCTTTTATACAAAGATCTTTAAAGAAAATCCTTTAAGAATAAAAAAGGTGCATTATTAAACAGTCTTAAAGTTTGACCAAGTAAGCTTTTCTTTGGTTTATCAGGAATCGTATAAAGATATTACAAAGTAGCCTAAAGAACAAAGAAATAAAAAAGAAAAGAACAAACCAGGGTTGAAGAAAGTAGAAATAACGGTCTTTTATATATGTGCGTAATAAAGTATGTAGATATAAGCCAATAGGGGATTTGTTCTTTCTATTCTTGACTTTACTAAATAATGAAAAGAAAGGAAGAAGTCTACAAGGTATGTTCGAAATTGGAAATGATATATTTTTGGTTATTGGCCGAAATGTCAACAATAATGGTATCATCCCACAGCAAAATCACATACTTTCTGTGTGATACTCTGACCACTAATCCAAAGAACCCAAGCACAGATGACGATGATGATGATGATGGTAAGAAGCTAAAAGACCTATACACCAAAGCTTTATATAGCCGTGAGTGCGTGGTTTACAAAGAACCTTAAAAGAATCTTTATAAATCTCCAAAGCAATAGTCAGTACTCTATGTCAATAAGAGAGAGAAGGATGGATGATTTATACATTGAAATGGAATGTATGTATTTATCATAACAATAACTAAAAAACAGAAACAAAATCAAAAACTATTATTAACTGAACTGATACGAAATGAAACTTTTAAAGAACCTGAAGGGAGAGCAAAAGCAAAAAATATAGTGAGGGAGAAGATAAATGTGTATAAAGCAATAATAATAATAATGATAATAATAATAGTAGTGATGGAGAAATAGATAAACTGAATGCACAACTCGTAGTAAAGTGGTAGTGACGAAGAAAACTAGTGATACCAAAATTAACATCCAAGACAGCACAAGAAAGAATTTAGACAAACTGTCATAAGGGCCGAACAAGCACTATAGAGTAGAAATAAACAAGAATGTTAATTTGTGATTTATACAATTATAAAGCTAATAAAAATACTATGTTTTTTTTTGAGAAGGAAATATTGGCTATACTGAGAGTGAGCCTCTTTATATAATAATATATAGAACCAATATTTCTTTCTTTCTTCTTTTTCTTGTTCAACAATAACAATAGTATTATTATTGTTGTTATAGTCATTAAAATGAATATTATACTTACAGACAAGTACAACACGAAGCACAACAATCTACCAACATCAACAAATAAAAATAATATTTTTAATTTTAGTAATACATAATAAATCATATCATGATGTCTAATTTAAATAGAAATAGAAATTAAATAGTATTAATTTCACTCAATATGCATTCTATGTGGTTTACTTACCTGCAGTATCAGAGCGTTGAGGTTGTTGTTGAACATAAATGACACCAGGTTGTTGGTGTTGATAATATCCACCCTGATAATATCCACCACCATGGTGTTGATGATGATGGCCATAGCCGCCTCCAAGTCCCCTTGAACCATCTTCTTGGCCAGGCTGTTGTGGTGGTGGTGGTGGTGGGGGAGGAGGAGCAGGAACCCCGCTGGTATAAGGCAGTTGTGGATATGGACTTTGTGCTGCAGGCTGGGCATAAACTTGGGGTTGAGCAGGTGGTGCAGAAGTATTGTAGTAAGATGCGTTCTCGCCCTGGTATGGTGGAGGCGGAGGAACAGCAGCACCCTGCTGATATTGGCTGTTTTTATATTCCTTGTTATATTCGGTGTTTCCCATTATTAATTGATTATTATTGTGAGTATGGAGATAGGCTTTTTATATGGATGATGAAGGGTTTAATAACTAGTATGTTTGTTTGATGCAAAAAAACTATACACAAAGCTGAGCGTATATATGTCTTTTTTATAATTTTTTGCCTGAGAGTGTTGTGGCTTGTGGAAAAGATATAAGAACAAGAAAAGATAGAAAGTATTAGATAAAAACTAAATATAAGAAAGTGGAACACAAAGAGAAGACGAAAATAAAGGGTTTAAGCAAGTATTTGTGCTTGTGAACTAAGCCAAGAAAAGAGAGAGTGTGTGTGTGGAAATATCAAATAATGACGCCTCATGGTTTCTGCAGAAGCTCCGTGACACAGAGGCTGCACGCAGTCACTCTTGACTGAATGTCCCTTTCCTGCTCTCACTCTCTCGCATTTTAAGCCTAATCACTCTCCCAATTGTTTAATAAAGAGCTTCTTGAAAGAGTATCAAAATTGGTATACCAAAGTAAGCTTATCAATTTTCACTGTATAGTTTAAATGAACCTCTGTCGCATCTTATCCTTATTATATCACCTTCTGCGCCAAGACAAATAGATCTTCTATTTCAAACCTCTTCTTAATATCCACAAATCCTGCAATCAGCAGCAGCAGCAGCAGTAAAACATCTGTGTGTGGCTTTTCTCGGATCAGATTTATAGTTACTCTCTCACACTTACAGTAAGGATAAATAAAAAGAACTTTTGTACTTGAATCAAGTGACCCTCTTCATAATAAACATCATGGTATTGGAGCAGCAGTATGCCATGCTGCGCTTTTATACACAAAATTATGCTTGTTTCTTTATATTTATTGGACAAGTATGTGAGTTTCTGCCAATAGCAGAGCTTCTAAATGGTATTTTCCAGGAACTGACTATTGATTCAGCCATACCCACGCACATATTTGATCATCTGAGCTTAAGATCCACACTCTCCATCGCAATAGACTTTTCCATAGCACAAAATAGCTTTCCACATAGAAGCATTTTAGCTTAAACCTAGTTAGTTAGATATGTGTTTGGGGTCTAATGGGCTACTATGATGCTCTACAGATGTTGATTTTATCGTTCCTTACCCAACATACATATATATATATATATATGAACAACAAAGCTAATACTTTATTTCTATTTGGGAAGACGTGTGAATTATGTGTATAATACGATACGTATCTTTCACAATGCCTGTTCTTATTACGTACGTACTTACTTACTTACTCTAACATATCGACTATTTCCCATTACTATTGTTACTGCCACTACTTCAAAAATACAAGCACAAGTCTGTTTGTAGGCAGTATGGTGAACATGTTGGTTCCTAGGTTCACACACACACACACAGATATAATATAGATGTATCTATTAGGTAACAAATAAAAGTCTTTGAAAAAGCTCAAGCTGCACTATATCAGCAGTAGTTGTGATGGCTGTGCAGTAGCTATTGTGTGACTTGAGTATAATGAAAAATTAATCAAATATTATTATCAAGATTATCATCACAAGATTAACACCACTCTTGGCTTGTTAACTTTTGGTCTTTATTTCAAATCACATGATACGACAGTTGCTAGTCTTGAGTAATTTAATAATGATAAATAAATTAAATTGATTGGTTAAAAATCACACTCTCATTCAGTCAGTTAGTTAGTAAGTTCAGAAGAAACAAAATACGAATGAATGAATGAATGATTGCAACAAAAGAACATTCTCTTTTTCTATCTAGAATCTCGTTCTTTTTTACTATTATACGGCTAAAAGTTTATACCCAGCCTGTGGGGAATAATGGTTTGTGTTATGAAAAAGATGTGATCGTGGAGTTGGATTCCTTGGCGTTCTTTTTGTTCCCTTGCTTTCTTTGTGTAATAAAAGAACCTTCCATGATATTACATCTCCCTCTCTCTATACGGACAACAATGAAACCACAAGTGAAATGGCCGAAAAGAAATGTGGCGGCAGCATTAGCAGAAGTGTTTAAATACAAGATCCGGATTACACAGATATAAATATATAACCGAAGTGTGTGTGTGTGTAAAGGTATGACAGCATTATAAAAATTACATTTAAATGTTTGTTTGTCATTAGATGGAAAAAGAAATAGTGCGTATGTAATGTATATTATAACAAACACAAATTTAATAATAATGATAATAATATAAATGGTGGTGGTTCAAAGCTGAAATGAAAAGAAAGTGAGAAGGAGGAGGAGGAGGATATAATGACAACACGAAAAGAAATGGTGAGTGTATGTGATAAGGAAATATAGAGAGAGATCAACCGTCCAAACTACTACTACTAATGATAATAATAATAGTAATAATGATTGTGGTGGCTATGAGAAGTTCTGTGAGGGAGAGAGAAATGGCGAAATACGAATAGAGTCAGTCTCGCTCGAAATTACCAATGCAATTATTAGCTTATATAATGTCCACGCTGTTGATGTTTTTGCTGTTCATCATAACTCTGTATAGAAATTATGGTTGTAAACTAAATCTCGGCAACGTTATTTTACGTTCAAGATGACCGACAAAACGATAGAGATAAATACACCGAAATCATATTATATCCAAATATACTCATCGTCACCATCACCATCGCTGATGTTGTGGCTGGATATCCGGATAGGACGACGTATGAAGAGATTTAGCGCGGATGATGTCGAGTTGATTGGTTAGCAGCACATTTCTTCACAGGCACAGCAGCACAATTCTTCCAAAGCACAGCAAGCCAAGCAGCCGGCACAGCAGGCAAGACAGCCATGACCTCCTCCCTGCTTCTCGGCGGGCTGTTGGACAATAATGGGTTGCTGTGGTGGTGGTGGAGGAGCACCATAGCCACCCTGTGGGGGATAGTAAGGCTGTTGCTGGGGATAACTCATATTGTTGATGCGGTAGTAGCTCCGAAAAGTTACAAGTGTAAAGGGTTTAGAACTAGAACTGGAGAAAAGAATAACCAAGATTGTTGTAACTGGTGACTAGGTACTGGAGGACTATTTATATATTTGGTTAGTCGCAAAGATAGTAACAACGACCAGCCAGAACAGCTGGGGCGAGCTATGTATTGGATATGTTTATGTGTGCACTATGACTGTCAGATGGGTGTAGATGATTGAATGGCTGGTAAGGATTTTGGAGGCTTGATACGGATGAATGTGAGAGTCAATAATACTGTTGCAGCAGCGGGGCTGAAAATGTGTGAGCGGGTTCGTGCTCCCTCTGGGGTCGTAGCACAGCTACAATAGCGATAATAACAAAAAGGGTGTGGAATCCAGTGGTTTGAAGTAAAAGATTTATTTGGAAAGGCTTTGGTAAGTCAACCGTAACCCCAGTGGAAAAATGCACCACACTACGACACTGTTTCTTCTACAGACTCTGTATCCCTGCCCCTGACGATATTTTATCAGTCGCTATAAATTTCTTTAGATTAGCTTTGAGCAATAGGAACCCCAAAGCCTCTAACCAAAAGAGCGATAAGCTACAGCACCACCACCACCACCACCAGGACCAGCTGCGGCTGTAGCCGAGACCTGCCAAGAACTTGGAATAAAAAGAGACCACTGCCAGCCAAAGCCCGTTCATGATAAACATACTTTTTCGCTGCAATGATGAACATGGGAGCGCAGCCAAAGCACAAGCCCAGTAGCCATCCGCTACTACTGTTATCATTGCTACTACTATGGACCCCCTCTGACGCACACTTGCAAAGCTGTTGGGAATTTGGGGGGAAATGTTTTGCCCTACTTTCTAATCGGCCTCCAACAATCTTTCGAATTCCGATTCCCCATTGGGCTCTTGTAGCTTTCCTGGTTTAGTCAATACATGAGGTTTGTTGATCCCTCCTCTTCCTTCTCTTTTAAACAACCTATCAACGGCTTCCTTTGGTATGTGCGGCAGTGGCTGGTGTGCAGCGCACCCGCACAGAATGTCCTTTCGATGTGGGTTATCTGTCTCCTGTCTCTTTTTCCCACTGCCACAACGAGCTGGCCAACAACTCCTTTCCTAAACAGCACAAAGTCAGAGAAGATGCGTATGCTTGAAAGTGGCAGCAGAGAGAGAGATAACAGCTCACTACTGACATTTATTGCTTGACTACTACACACACACACCCATACAATACAGCATCTGCTTCTGCATAATTATGTAGTTTTGTTTGTAGCTGCTACTTTGCTGAGCTTCTTTCTACAACTAACTGGTTTTCCTTATTGCTATTGTTGCTACTAAAAGGAGAGTGAGTGTGAGAGAGCCATCCCAGCAATTATATACTAAAAGATGCGAGTATCTAGTTTGGCTCGATTGAAAATCCTGTCCAGCATTTCTGATGCTGCTCCTGCTGATAGTCGTAGTGGTAGTATTTGCGAGGATGATGATACCCCTACTATATTTTCCTTTCTTAGATTTGGTCTCTTTTTTATTCTATCTTTCTATGATGAAATGCAGATCACTATGTTGCTGTTGTTTCATGATACATCTCCCTCTCCTAAATTTACATGGTCGCCATATCTCTTCTCCCCATTTCTTACCTTAACTGGCAATCTAAAGATGCAAGAAATCGCAACCTGATAGTCTCCTCTTGATCCATTGTTTCTTTCTAGTCTTTCTATGTTAGAGGACAAGTCAATGCTTGGTCCTTAGCCCTCTAATCTCTGGCCTTTGGAACTATAATAGCAGTAAATTGATTGTAAAAACAGGTGGGGGTATATATCAAGCAACATATCTTCGGTCCGACCTAGTCTATTCTATTCTAGTCTAGCCTGACACCAACCGCAGCAAGGCTGGTGACATTATTATCAGTATCTTTGATCCGAAGGACATTCGCATTCGGCTAAAGCATTGTATTGACAGATACGGTTGTTTTGGCTCAATAATCTTCTTTTACATCTGTATGTTCAATTACTTGCTACTGCTACAGGCACACTTTGAATTGTCTTGTCATTAACTATACTATTATTTGCTGCGTTTCCATACAATATAGCAATGTTCACACATGCTCTCATTAAAGGTTTATGTGGGCAATTGTTTTTGATGGCCTAAATGCATACTCCGTGCAGGCCAATATGCATGATGGAGCTGGCCTACTAGTAAAAGTTAGCAACCCTTCAAAAATAGTGATCCGTATACGTTCATTTGAACTCAGTATTAAAAGCCATATAATATTGTATGTATAATAAGTGTTTGGGTGTATATGTCTGTGTGAGAGATAAGTTGATAGGTTTGTTTAACAACAGCGATATTGATCATTATTGTCTATTATAATAATTTAGCCTGCTTCGCATGTGTTTCTATTTGAATCATGATGGGAATTTTATCTAAACGAGAGTGTATTAAGCTTCAATTATAAACCAAATTTTGTATAAAACAC
This sequence comes from Mycoemilia scoparia, assembly GCA_027575805.1. Classification (NCBI taxonomy): domain Eukaryota; kingdom Fungi; phylum Kickxellomycota; class Kickxellomycetes; order Kickxellales; family Kickxellaceae; genus Mycoemilia; species Mycoemilia scoparia. The sequence continues at coordinate 1,119 of JANBPU010000460.1, read as the reverse complement.
ATTTTAGCTTATTTGGCGGATCTATCTAGTTTTTTAAACAGTAATAAACAAACCACCCCTCACTGCTTCTATTACTGCTACTTTTTTGGAGTAAAATGTAATGTCTTGGCAAGAAAACAACAGTGGTGGGACCGTGTGATCGAAAATTTGGTCAAAGTTCACAAGGCCTTAGGCAAAAAATGGGTCTCCAGGAGTTACATATAAAATATCTGAGGGTCTATTTTGGCCTACAATATGCTTGATCCCAAATGAAATCTTGCCATATAGTCAAAGATGAGTGGTTATGGAGAAGTGATAATATTTATTGCTCCTTAAGGATCTCTCTTGAGCTTGTTTTGCCCTATTCTCCTTTCTTCTTTTCAAACATTCTAGACTACTATTCCTACTTTTATTAAAAATTTGGGTATTGCAAGAACCAAAGAAGGGTATAGACATACAAACAGATTTAGATGCAGCTGGTAATATATTACCCCTTGAAACCATTGTAATTTCACAGACATACATGCAAACATGCAGTCCATGCTGCTATACAGTTGCTAGAGAGATTGTATGTATGAGTACGTCATACTTATCCCCGAAGCGCCATTAAACACCCATTTTGTATTTATAGCCAAAACAAATTCTTTTTAGAATTTCATCGAATTCCTTCTAATCTTTGCTTGATGTTGGAATATAGGCCTCACCCAACAATATACGCCCAATAAATCCTCAAATACAGCCCTGATAGCCTCCCCCATCAGGGTGGTCACTCTTTTGGAATAGCGGTTATAGCGCCATTCTAACACTTGAGTTAACCCCTTGTGACAGCTAAATCTAATCTACATGTTGTAGATTACCTTTATTCTACTTATGCCTGATTTTTTTCTTGGCAAAAATCATGGTATGGCATATTCAACGCTGATCTGTATCCAAAGTCGACTATCATTTTATTATTAAGGTCAAGCTATTATAAATAATCAAAGAAAGGAATTGTTTAATAGATAAACACCCTTATTTATAACATATAGGTAATGATTTTTGAAGGGTTAAAGTTTACTAGTACAACTGGACATCCATTTGGCTGTGATTGCTGCCCCTATAAATATTCACCCTTCAAAAATTATTACCCATATAAATTAA